>JAQGAT010000769.1:0-23310 GCA_034687845.1 Pantelozetes paolii
AAATGAATTTCTAAAAACGGAAGGGGGGCTCATTTGTTCTTACATAGATTATATACTACCTATTTGGGCAGGGGACGCCCAACTTCTTTTCCTCTTTTATGAAAAAATGCAAATTTATTTATAACTGTTTGTGATTTTGATAATTTTCTCAAATAATTTATTTCAAAAATAAAGGAATGCTTTGGGAATATATTGTTTTAAAAAGTATCAAGGAGGTTTACATGAAAATAGTATTTTTCTATTGTTGTAAAACTAGGTTTAAAGAAGTGAACTTCAGATTCAATTATTGCTAAAAGACTGTAAACAAAATGTTTTAGATTTATACAAATATTAAATGTGTAAGGTCTTCTTACATATTGGACTATAAATTGTTTAAATCATTTAGTTTAAACATTTTGTTCATTTCAATATTGAGTCCCTATTAAAAGTGCTGAAGTGCATGGGTGACTGGCTATTCATGCACTGAACTGAACTGATCTAGTACAATATTATAGTATTACACTATCTATTAATAAATACTTAAATAAATATCACATTTGATTGAATTTTTACTATCAATCAGGGGTTGAATTGTCTTTATTATCAATGAGTGCTTAATGTGGATGTGAGTGGACTGAGAGGCGGCTTAGAGTTGAAAATCATATATTAATGTCGATGTCATTCATGAATCATCTCTTACTGTAGGCCTGACTGTAGTCCTCATCTAAAGATATAAATAAAATCTATTTATATCTGATTTCTCTGTTTATTGTTAACAGTATTTCCTATTCATCCCAGCATTCAATATATAAAACATTAATGCAATGTTAGATCTCTTTATTGTTGATTGAATTCAATAATAGTTTGTTTGTTTGCAAAAACTGTTTGAAAACTAATTTTTTCTGCCTTTCCTTTGCCTTTCCTTAGCCTATCATTGACTTAAAAACACAAAACAATTGCTTTTAATTAATGAATTGCAGAAACGATTGTGTTTTTGGTGTTCATCGACTTAAGACACAATCATTTATTTATTGAGTGCACAGAAAGTGCACAAAAAGTGTACAAAAAAAGTAATTAAATAAATAAATATTTAATGTTTTGTTTTCTGCACTAAAAATCGGAGCAAATGTTTGATTCACTCCTTATTTGCTGTTTGTTTAGCGAAAGAATTCAAACATTTCGGTGAAAATGTTAATCAATTTTAATTATGAGTTAAATGAGAGTACTTTTAGTCTCAAAATAGATGTGAATACCGGGACTGGAGTATAAAGTTTCGCACAATTACTATGGGTTTTAAAACTAAACTATTTTTCAAGATATAAATGCATTAAAAATGTTATATAAAACACAATGTTTTTAAAACTAGTGATAAAATCTATTATTAAATAAATTGTTGCCAAAAAAACAGTGCATTTCATACCAGACTTGCGATCAGATAATTATCATATTCTGTTAATCGACTCATTTGTGACGCCTATGGATATGAATAATAAATAATCTTGCTCAGTTTGTAATCAATCATAAAAGCAATGAATAATCAAATTATAATTGAAAGCATAACTACAGACCTGTTTGAGAAACTCAATGATCTTATCGTTAGTGAGACTCAAAACAATGTTGTGTTCAGTCTTTTTGATGTCTTTCAGTATCTTCTTGTATTGAAACACCGGATCGTATTGATAGTTAGGGTCGTATTGCAAAATAGACATTTTGACCTTTCTCTTCTCTGAGTAGCTGGATATTCTTAGTAAATCTTTCAATTTGATAAGGCCTGGGATATATAAAAAACAATTGTGTCATCGATTAGTGGAAAATGTTGTGAAAGGCATAAATACTATGAAAAAATTGAGGCAAAAAACTCTTTGACATTATTTTATTTAGTTTCTGATGTTTTTTCAGCTGTTGTTGAGCAGGGGATGGGATGTCAATGACTGTTGGATATTAACGGATGAATTAGAGTTTACGGTCAGCTTATTATTGAACAAACTTTTTGTCTTTATATACATTTGTGCAAAAAAATTGATATTTCGCTCAACTCTTGTATAATATTTACTAAAATTCCGGGTCTATTGTATTTCAAGTCATTCCTAGTGTTGAGACAAATTTTATTCATATATTGATTATATCAAAGACAAGAGAGAGAGAGAGTGAGAAAGAGAGTGAAGATATCTAATCGAGTGAACGGATAGTTCACTAAAACAATACTAGTTTTGGTCTTTTGAGTTGAACTCATGGATTGTGTAATACTTGGGAGTGTTTTAAACAGATTATATCAATTGGATTACCTCTTGTGCACAGAAATAGTAAATAATGTTTTGTGTTTCGTATAATACAAACGATAAGACTATTTAATGTCAACCGAGTCTACGGTTGAAATAATTTCTGACAGATTTAATAACCGATAAATTTTTGTGAATAAATATTCATTTCTCTTATCATTAGAAATGGAGAGAAAAAAATCTAATTAGAAGTTTGAGTTAGTTTTTAGTGTCTAATCAACTACCAGTGCTGTCTCAACAACCAGTGTTGATTAGGAAAACCAAATTAAAGTCCTTATTATTTATAGCTTTATATGAGTTGATGGATGACTAGCACTGAGAGTAGAAACAAAGATATATTTGATGCCATTTAGGACCACATCTATAGATCTATTAATGAACAGCTAATACATGAAATTCATGAACACATGAATGAAATGTACAAAAATCTTAACTAAAATTATTTCATAATAAATGATATTTGTTTTGATCTGAAAAAACTTTTAGCTCTAATTTTTGTTGCAAATACTGGTCACTAATCAATCTTTTTTGCGCTTTTTATGCCCCTTATATACCCCTTACACAAAGTTGTGTATAAAAGCAGAGTAAATGAAAGGGGATTTTGTATTAGATTTTTGATTAAGTGTTGCTTCTATTCATTGTTTGATATTAATTGTCTTTCCACTGCTTGTGCCCAAACATTGACTAAACACAGGCATCCATAGAGAGTATGGCTTTCCTTATGTAAAACTATTCAAAAATAATCATTTTTAAGAATTTTTAAATTATTTATAAGCCTTTGATTTGAATAGAAATTGCTTTCAAATGCCTTTCAATGCATTTATGATTACATTTAACAGACATTTGAGTCAAGACTTGAGTTCAGATATATTTTAATATAATTTTTTAATGGGGTTTACATTAATAAAAGCAAATCTTATGTTAATAAATGAATGGCTTTATGGCTAATACCCCCTGATTTGAGGCTAAACATAGCAGAAGAGAGAGAAATTTATTTGATTTAAGCAAAAGTCAACCAAAAATCTAATATAAGGGTTAAAATTAAGACAAAGGAGAGAGGAATGAATAATAGCACTCTTATAAGGGTTAACAGTTAAGAGTTAAGTATGCATTGGGAGGACATGAGATTGAGTGCTGAATAAATGCATACATTGTTCAGAGAATATAATTTTATGGTTTCATATTATAATAGCATTGAGTTATCAATAATACCGTCGTTTTGTTCAAATATCAGAGTAAATGACTTCCAATGTCTGGAGAGAACCAAATCCATGAAAGCCTTGCTTAAGACCGACGCTTCTGGATATAGACTTAGTGTAAAATTGCTGACATTTGTGTCGTACAGGTTTGGGGAACGGATTTGATAAGATCTGTAATCCCAGTACACCGACAGATGCGGTAAATGAAGATTATTAGCCATTGAGCGCAATAACCAGCCGACGGACGGCGATTGGGAGCCCAATACCGCCCAAACACCCTCTCGAACCATATTATTGCAAACTGTAATGGAAAGGGAGGTTTGGGTTAGAGTTTATTGAGTTATAAATTTTTAATAATATATTCATTCTTATGTTTGTTTTCATCTTTTGAGGCGATATTAAACATGAATTTGTTGGACAACAAGGTCTTATAAAAATAAATATTAGTTTTTGATTACTTCCTGTCGTCTCTGAAGAATGTGTTTCCGGTCAGTTTGGAGTATTTTATAAAATGTTTTCAAGTATATTTAGTGCAATATATTTAGTGCAGTAAAAAAGTCACATTTCTTACACTACTTTATATATCCATTGGTTATCCCTTTAATAAAAACAATTTGTTTGAAACAAATATATTCTCTGTTTTTGGTATTTATTTCACTTAAAGATAAGAAACAGAAAAATATTGTTTGCATTTAATAATATATGAAATGCTATGAAAAGCGATGAATATTTATATTAATATAAATTTTTTAGTATTAATAAAATATAAAATACTTTATGCTATTCACTGAATATCCAGACAAACCAGTGATGGTTAACAAGGAGGGGATGGAATGAAAACAGTGTAGAAAATATAGCGAATACCATAACCACTGATTATATTTTTCTGCTCTCTGAGCACAGGGTTTAAATTTGGTCAATAAAGTACATAAAGCGGATAAAGATTGTATTTATTATACGATTTGAAAGCAAAATATAATTTAATTTATCGATCATTTCATTTGAGTGTAACTAAGATTCAGAGCAAAAGAGAGGAAAAAGTATTTTTCTATTTAAAGAAATTAAAGTCTATTTTCTTAAACTAGAGTTCAGAAGAAAAATAGGTTTTTACTGTAGAGTAGAGAAAAAACTATTAATAATTTGAAACTTCTTTTGTAAATACAAGAAGACATTTGAGGTTCAATTCTGTGCTACACTTCCCCTTGTTTTTGATATTTTATTCTCCGTTTCTCTGATCTTTAACTGAATATTCATGTGCTCTGAGAGTTGACTTTAAATCTAATTGAGATTTAAAGACACAAAAAATATGTCAAAAATAAATTAATTTGTTTTCAAAAACAATTACTAATACTTACTATGAATTGTCTTTTAAGACAAACTAAACTAATTTATGAAACATTTTTGCACTCAATTTTGAGTTCAAGAAAAAAAGACCAAAAATATTCTTTAAGTCAAAGATTTTTACTATTTTTATGTTTTTAAAAAATGTTTTGCTTTGAGTTTTCATTTAGTCTTAAAAACTAATATAAAAACTGATAACAAAATTCTGGGTTTTCTTTGCTTTTAGAGTCTGTTTTCTGGCGAAAAAATTGCATTATTTTTATTCAAAATAATATGAAATTTACAGAAAATTTCATTTATTTTTAACCAAAAACTCTGTTATAATAAAAATGAATACAATTTTTCAAAGCAAATAAAATATTACTTTAAGTTTATGTATGAAATGAACTGTTTTTTAGATATAAGTGCAAAGCATATACAGAGGAATAATTTGATGAGAATGTGTGTAACAGAGAGCACACCAGCACTTTTACAAAGAGCGCTGGTATATCGGATAAATCAATGTTTGAAACATAAGTTATGAAACATTTTTTGATGAAATTTTGTTTTTGTAAGTAAATGAAAGTCATATTGAATTTTGAGATAAAACTTTGAAAGCATTAAAAATTTATAAGAATTGCATCAAAAGGGAAATAATTTGTATTTTTTTCATTACATTATTTGAAAAAATTATTGTATTTTAAACAACGTATAAAATATTCCCAAAACTTATCTTTCCTTACATTTTGTGCTTATATTTCATGACATCATTCACTGCTTTATTACATACTTTTGTTGCCATTTATTTGGATTAATATTGAAAATAATGTTTTCAAGTCTTTTCTCTTTTTCTTCATATTTCTCCTTAAAAACCTTTAAAACTATTCAATTCATAGAGAATTTGCTCTTTTATTATAACCCAGTCTTTGATTATACAAAAAGTAATAAATTTTTAGTTAAGACTCCAAACATGTAAATCATTTCTATTAGAGTTAGTGTGCATTCAATCAAATGTTTGTGTCAAACGATGGCTTAGACTTTAATGTGTTTTTAGAGCATACGATCATTCATACAATCAGTCCTTAAATAATGTAAAAAAAATATATTTCAAAAAACTTTGTCCAATGTTTTCCATAGCCTTTATATTTACGTTACAATAAGTGTTGGGATTTATGTTAGCATTTCTCAGTCAATAGTAGCCTAACTGTGTTATTGACTGGTATTGAGATAAGTGTTGAGTAGTATTACCCAAGTCTTGACAATACATGTATTGATACTGGCATTGGTCTAAGGGGTCAGAGCTATGAATCCATTTATCATCGAAATCAGACAATAATAAGATATTTATCAATGGATACGAAACTGATATTATATTTGGTGTTGTTTTTTGGTTTGGGTTTGGGTTTTAATAAATTAATTATGAATTAGAGTTAACGACTCGTGATATACCATTAGTTAAGGGGTATTTTGGGCTCAAATTATTTTTAGACTCAATTTTCAATTGGCGGACAAAATATGGTTTACTTTTAATGTATTTTTCTTTTGAGCTGAAGTTTAAATTGATTGCAATTATAATAAAAATATAATGACTTTATTATTAATGGGAACTGCTTTAACCAAGACTTCAATTGTCTTTAATGTCTATCTCTCTGTGCGAAACTCCAGTTCCCATTGGAAGTCATCCAAAGGCATCAAAAATATTAAATATTTCTATTTATATGCCATTCATTGCAGCGAATACTCACTGTATTTGTGATCAAAAATAATGCAAACGACATAATGTTCTGTCATCTCTCACACAGTAAACTACCAGTGCTCACAACCCTAACCTATTTCTTAAGTCAAAAACTGTTTCCCAGTCGTCAAACAAACCGAAAGAATATATATTTTGCTGTTATTTTTCCAGTACTTAAGGACTAAACAAATATAAAAGGATTCGGATATTCTGTGAAACAAAACCCCAAAAATCATATAAAAATATTTTCTAATACACTGAATGTTATGCTATGTTATGGTCAGCGCATAAAACATCTATTGTTAACATAAACTGAATATAATTTTTGATTTATATAAATGTTTTGTTCAATGGTTTCCCTTTTGGTCAAAGAGTTTTCATGTCATAACTCAAGTCATTGAGGGTTTATATATGAAAATCTCATTTAATTGATTCATTTATCCCCTGATTCTGGCATTCGTTTCCATTTATTGAATCAATTATTCAGAAAAACAAACAAAAACAACAAAAGATTTGTTTGAATGCAGACATCATTGGATTATAAGTTAAGTTTTGATCTCAAATCTGGAAAATCATTAATTCATTCATCCCATGAACTTTGGTATTCAAACACAAGTCTTCTCAACTGTATTGAGTGAATTTTTAAGGGAGAAAAACACAGACACGAGTTAAGGGTCTAAAAACTGTTTAATGGCTTCATATATGGCAGACATGTCTTGAAATTGAAGTATTTTTTATGAATAAATAGTTTAGAAATAATATAATAGTTATGAGAAGAGGGACTGGAGTTTAGGATAACTTAATGTTAGTCAGAGATAAGGAAGTGATTTACATAAAAGACATTATAAGTCAAAGCAATGCCCAACAGATTAATCAATAGATTGCTAATAGAGTGCATATTATTGTGATATAAGAGCTCCGGTAGATATGTCATACTCACTGAGTTTTGCCGCATGGAAACTGTCGTGTGGTTTGACCCTCTCTATACGTGCCACCAGTTTGGCTCTGGGCATAACTGTCCGATCATTATTGATCCGATCGACTGCGTGTTTGAAGGCATCCACCAGTTCTTCATCTCCCGATTCAAATATACCCCCTGTTATGCAAATAAATAATAAAATTATTATTAAAATATCAATTATACCCTTAATATTAAAAGCTCATCGTCTCAGGGGAAGGGGGAATGTAACACAAATTAGACGATTCAGGGGGAATTTGGGTAATCTCCCCATCAATGACCTATGATATTAATTATTACTTAAAAAGGGGGTGTAAAAAGATGCTTAAGTTGAAATGAGCTGTCATAAATAAGTGATCTCTGAAAAAAATAAATTTAAATAAAATAGTTTTTTTTTGTCCCTGAATATAATTATCAATTAGATTTTGACAAAGAAGTAATTGTTTACTTGAATATTCATTATATATGAGTTTATTCAGTTATATTTCAGTCAATAATAGGTTCAAAACTTATTGAATATGAAAAGTCAGAGTATTTCCACCCTGGATAGGATAATAAACTGTAAAGCATCCGGATCCATCCTTTACTTAAAATTTTATAAATAAAAAACTAATTTATTAATGTTTTATAAAAGTTAATCTCTTATTTGAAAACAATTATAAAAATAGCTTTCAATCTTTTATTTATTACTTAATTTGTAAATTGAGTTCATAACTACCTTTCCTTCCCTTCTTTAGGCTGCGGTACAAGAAAAACATAACTGTGCCGTCAGTTTCAATAGATTTTTCGCTTATTTAAGAGATAATTAAATAAACAATTAATGTTTGTCTGAATGACTCGTCTTATCTCTAATTCTTATAAATTCTGATTTCATTTGTTTATTCATTCATTCATTTATCGTAAAAGTCTCTCAAAAAACGTTCAAATGATATAACAATTAGTTGAGAAAACTCTAAGCAATTACTTGCAAATCATATACAGGGTATGAGAATAGACTTCAGGGTATGTTTCACTCGTTTTTAATCAAATTTCACTTTTTTTTGCAAAAAAAAAATATGTTTTTTTGTCTCAAAGTTTGTGTTTTAATGAATTGAATGACATTTCCATTACATTACAAACTCAGACAGTTTTGCAGACATATATAATGTCTTATTGAGGATTGCAATCACTGGTAAGTGTGTCGATAGCACCCGACTATCAATATATCTTATCTCTAATTGAAAGTGATTAGTGAATACCTTTAGGTATTTAAATGTCTGACCGTTTGGTGTTTTATGTCAAGTAATTACATCTTTTATTAAAACAAAACTACATTTTGGACTAAAATTTGGCTCAAAAATCACTTTTGTATCGATTTTTGCAATTAATTGAGAAATATTTGACTTTTGGCTCAAATGAAGTAATTATTAGGTTTTGATTAGATTTCTCTCAATTTAGTGAAAACATGTGATTATCCTTTAATTCGGACGTCAGGTGCGGCCAAGTTGTGCACTTCAGGGGTTGAAAATTAATATTGAAATTGATTTAAACAATATTTAATTATTATAATTATTATTAGTTTTTATGTTTGGGATTGTAATCACAGAGTGTTTATCCAAATGTTAGGAAATTTGATGCACTCTTACTGAAGGTCTGTCATTAAGGGACAGAATTAAGTGAATGATTGCCACAAGTAGTGTCTGTTTTGTGCTGTCATTGCATTAAAGTCTTGTGTTTTTAGTTTTTTGATGCATTCATACAATTATATTGAATGCAAACAAATCTTATCTCATTTGCAAACATTCGTAACTCTATTAAGAGATTATTTAAGTCTTATTTGAGGCTTATTTTTGAGAGTTTATCTTCAATTCAATGAAATGTTTGCGTATTTTTGCAAATATTTCTACTTTTGAGCCCTTCTTATAGACCCAGACATTCATTATCTCAATAATTATGTGACTGTTTTGATGTCAAACAAAACAAATGCTTAACTATTTTGATGCAAATTATTATAATTTGTTTATTGTATTACTAATAGTAATAGTCTTTTCAAACAAATATTTGAATTGATTTTATTTTAATGATTGAGTTTTGCATATAATTTATTTAATGATGAATAAAAAAAGATCTTGTTAGAAAATAAATGAAACCACCTTGGGCTATTCAAAATAGATTTGATTACTGTTTATAACCCTTAAAACTCAATAAATTTATTTTACCCTTGGTTGTCCCCCTCTTCCCGTTAATAATAATTGATTGCAATTTGTAAAGTTGGTATTTATTTGTCAATTTAGATACCTTTCCTTTCACACACTTTTGTGTCGAAACAACTGAATCAATGAAATACTTAAAAAACTTTTATCAACTTTTTTGTTACTATTTTTGGTTTTTATATAAAAACAAACTACAAGTGCTTTAATTAATGAAAACAGATTCACTCGTCTCTTGTGTTTTTCAATCCATGCCTTAAATATATTTTTTGTTTTATTTAATCGCAAAATCAATTAAAAAGTGAATAAATAATAAACATTTGAAACCAATATTGGTTTGCATTTCACTTCCAATTAGTCTATCGACGACTAAACTTGTAATTTATATCAAAACAGAGAAAGCCATCAACTTTTTCCAGGGAAGCCAGGAGGTGGGGAGGGGGGAAGGGGGTACTATTGAGACTGTTACCGAAAAATCTCAGGTGGGGAAGGGGTACAGGGAATACTAGTTTCTCATCGTTTTTAAACTAATATATTTAGCAAAACGTTTATTCTTTTCTAACAAAGGGGGTATTTCAACGATTTGTTCAAGTAAGGGGGTATTGGCTATCTCTGAATAATATCGAAGAAACTAATCAATAATTTGTCATAACTTCAAACTAAAATTGATTCCTGATAATATTACCTGTATATATTTTTAAATACATGTAAATTATATCTATAATTAATTTCAAAAATACCCCTGAGTTTAGTGCAAAGTTAAGAGATATTAATTGCAATCATAATATTTAAATTTTAGTATGGATTCATATATTAAATCATCTATTTGCAATAATTACCCAGGATAAAATATTAATTTATATTAATAATAAATGAAATAAATATTAATTAAATACCTATTTTAATGAACTCCGGGAGTGAAGCGTCACATAAGTTATCATTTTTCACAAATAATAAGCAGAGAATCACATAATAAATAATATTTCTAATGAGATGGTGTGATCCGGATAACTTTGGTGACATCACATTAATATAACATTATATTAAAAATTAATAAATATTATAGAGTTTTGTTCAATAATATTGACATTTGTTTTCACTTTATTATTATAATTATTAAAAGCAATAGTGTTTTTGCAATAATGTGTTGAAAATCCAATGGTTTTTGCAAAGAGTTGTGTCGAAGATATCCTACACTAAAGTTAGAGGAATTCAAACTGTATGTGAAGTTGAAGGATGTCTATACATAAGACTGGATGCGGAGCTACCAGTGCGTCACCATAGTTACCGCATACCATTTGATGCACTCTATGTGAGCGTAGGATAAGTAGAGCCAAACTTCAACTGAAAACTGTTTGAATTCTGGTTCTGGAAGTCCAGGCCTTTTGAGAGATCCCTAAATTCATAAAAGGCATCGTAAAGTCCACCGCTTTTTCCCGCGCGTATGTGGCCGTCAGATCTGCCAGTGCTAAGTCTGACTGATGTCTCAACAATTCACCAACCATCCCTGGCCAATCTCCCGTCTCCTTATTGGGTGCACTGCCATATTCTCCGTCGGCAACGATATGGATGTCATAATTGAATTTACTTTTAAACTTCACTTCAAATACATTTGCGATCTCTTTAAGCAAATCAATACAATATCCGTCAAACTTGTCGTTCCCTTCAAGTGATTCGTGGTTTTCCTTCAGAAATATATAAGGCTTTGCCTAAAACGGGGTTCAAATAAAAAAGGGATAAATATTGGTATAATTTAACCACATTTTGAAATATGCATACATCAGGAGGAACCGTCACTTTAAGCACTTTCTCTTTCATTATTTCCAACACTTGTTTCAGTACTGATGTGTAATTTGTTATTGTTTTGATTCCTTCTGTTTTCGTCCATTGGGCGACCTTTCACACAAAATATCATTTTTGTTAACAAGTGTTGAAATAGATATAAAATTTTCTGATTTTTGATATTTAATTCAATTTTTCTGGTTTTGTATAAAAATTCAATTTTTGACATATCATTGATGAAAATGTTTCATCAATTCATTGACGGCTAATACCAACACATGCTTTGAATTTCAATTATTAGTGTTTTCAAGACTTGTTGGGAATATTAAGGGGTTTTCAGTTCAATACTATTGTAGTCTTGTTATTAAGTTAAGATTCTGTCTCTCTATTTGTCATCGTTTTTATGTTTACTCATATGTCTGTCCAACAAAACAATTTTGATAATTCATTGAATGATTTTGTTATAAGTTTGATATCAATTGTTATTAAATATATGAATATTTTATTTCCGGTTTTAAATTTAGTTATAAATTGATATCAAATCTGAGATAAAATATAATCAATTTATCGATTGATTGGTATTTTTGTGATAAATCACACAAAGAATGACCGATTGTTTCCAACAACTCAGACATAAGACTCAACCAATGATGAGATAGTTTTTTGACTATTTTTATAACATTGTTTAAAAAAACTTTTTAAAATGTATTAAATCATTGAAAACTATTATAATTTCTGTTTATTAAAATGAAAAATAAGATTTGAGATGATTTGTTGATAACAACGATGAGATTGAAAGTCACGATAAAATAAATCATTATTTATTATGTACAGTATTTTGTGATAAGATTTCATCTGAAATAAAAACAAACACTTATTTGAAGCTATATTTTCAAATGCTATTAAATTGATTCCGTGTTTAGACAATAAGACTCAGAATATTATTGAATAAAATTCTTGAAAGACTCAGAATATTCTGATCTTATTCACGCATTTGTAGTAAAAAATTCATGAATTCTTTGACAAAAGTTTTATAACTATTAAATAAAACAGAAAATTATTGCTATTTTGTATGCATTTTAAAGCCATTTATATCCTCACACAGAGGAATGGGATTTAAAAATATAATGTGATTTCGCTGTTATACGCAATACTATTTGTGGAAATGGATGGACACTGAGTCTAAAAATTAAATATTTGTGAATTAAATCAAAATTATTCACGCATTTCAAGCATTGCATTAAAATAAATGGCTTTCATTACGCACTTGACGTTCAAAACAATGTTATTTTGCATTTAATTTTCCGAAAATGTAATAAAAGTTTTCATTTTTATTAATATTATTCACTCATTGGAAACAATTTTAAAAATCCATTTCACAGTTGTTTCCGATTATTATAAAAGAGTTATCTATTGTCAGGCCATTGAACACGACTTATAGGGGATTATAATGCCATTAATGAAGTATTTATAAAATAATAACAATTAAAATGCAATTATTTTTATGTAAATTTCAATACAATCAGTGGTTTTAACAGCAATTTTATGGGTCTTTCCATTAAATCGCTTAAAGGTTTTGAGATTTACTTTTTTTTGTGTGAAATTTGATTGAAAGCTAACAATATATAGAGATTTCCTCTCATTCTTCCCCTTATTTTTCAAAAGCTATCGATAGATAAATAATAAGAAATATTTTTTGTGTGAAAACGTTTGAGAGTTTGAAGAGTTGTTGATAGTCTTAGTCTATGATAGCCTTAATTTAAAACTCAATGTTTGTTTAGATATAAAAAGTAATGATTTTAGACATTAAATGTGAACCAAAAATGTGTTATCAAAAGGTTTTTTACTCATGTCTTGGAACGGTGTGTTTGGGAAAGGGAGGGAAGAAGAAAAAAGTTGAGTTGAATTAACGGATCATTAGTTTTAAGGGTTTTGAGCGAACAGTTGGTATGAAATATCAAAAATCGTTAGTTTAGTCGATATTTTAAGTTTAAAACTTCAATAAAATCTCATTTAATGAAATGAATTTGTATTAATATCACTATATATAAGTGGATATGTGTTTCATAAACCCCTTTCCCCATCACTTGATTACTCAGATCTCATATTACAGTTTATGATTAGATTTTAAAATGACCTTTTTCTTTGACTAGAGTTTCATAAACCGATGAAATTTTTGAGAATCTGTCGTAAAATTCTTGAAAATCGTATGAAAAGCTCATAAATCAATCAAAATATAGTGAAAAATGTATTGAAGTTTAAATAGTAATACAGTTTTATATTATTTGGTGATATATACTGTATCGATAGCGAGAGCACAGACTGTTTTATTACGTGAGTCACATATGGTCTGAAATATTTTTAAACATTAAAAAGAGTGAATCGCAAGAAAAATAGACTTTTTGTGTATGAAATATGTTTTTATTGTTAGACAAAGAAATTTAAAGTCAACACAAGTCTTGTATTACAGAAAACATTGTCAAACCATTTGTCAATTAATTAACTTTAATGTCGTTTTACCTGAGATTAGATATTAGTGTCAAATAAGACTATAAAAGAGTAGTTAATCATAAAATTGTTTTTTGCAAACAGTATATCATATTTCAAGCAATTATTTTGCAATAAATACTCGGGTTTTTCGGAAAGAAAAACAATTTTCAAAAACAAAAATATTTTTATATTTCTCACTTTATTCTCACTTTTTTCTGATCACAAGTTATCCATAATTTATGAAAAGAAAAATTTTAGTCAAAAATATATATATTTCTGAAAATGTCTGCAAATGTCTGTAAATGATCGGCAAATGTGAAGAAGAGATTCCTATCACGTCTTTGCCTCTGAACTCATGGACTCATTGCCTGAATTGATGCTAAAAAATGTTTATTCATATTCATTAGTTGTGCCAAAAAGGGCTCTGAATATAAATGTTTAAGAAATGTATTTGTTTTTAATGAGAAATAAGACGTTCAACGAAATATCTGTCGATTTTAATGAGGGAATAGTATTTTCGCGCAAATATTTTCATCAAATGTTTTGATTAATAATAAAAATATATTTTATTTGTTTGTCAACTGCTGTCAAAACTAATGATCAAATTTCACGCTATATATAAGAATTCAAGAGTTGTTTTCAATCAGTATTTTGTGTTTGAATTCAATTTTCAATTATATTATGCTTTCATTCATTGAAAATAAACACATATTTGAAAAGTATTGGCAAATACTGTGAATTCAATGTGAACTCAATGGCCTTTATTTGATGTAAAGCCCAAACAAATATGATTTCATTACAAAAGCAATTCATTGAGCGTAACATAAAATTTCTGTTTTTCCTTAACATAAAAAACTCTTTATTAGACATCCAGTGAATAGACTTTTATTATCAGTGCATTCAAGCTCTGGACTGGTGTCTGAACTGACACACGTCTCAAACTGTTAGCTCATATATTGTGTCAAAAAAACTATTGTATATTTCATACCATTTCGTATTTGAGATTAGATGAGAGAGTGGTTAGGGTTTAGAGACTTTTCATTTCAGTTATATTTAACACTTGAATAGTAGACGAAAAATATTGTTATAATTCTCCACATTCTTAGCGTTTTATCTAATAATTGGCCAAAAACTGAGTCATGTTTTACAGTAATCATCAAAATATTTCTCAGACCCTCTGAAACGAGTGTTGAGTTTTAAGATATGCTTTGAATTTACATTACATTAGGTTTGACTCAAAGGAAATCAAAATAACCCTTAACTATGTTTGACAGCATTTTCTTGTTTAATGAATGATTCGTTAACTAAAAAGTAAATAAATAATTGAATTTTGCACTCAAATAGTTGTCAAACAAATGCCTGTGATTTGGGAACTTGTAGTCAAAATGTTTGAATCAATGATTCAATTCATGTGAAATCAAATCAAAGGAAAAATTGTATTCAATTTCTAAACATTTTTTTAAATGTTTTCCTAATTTTTATTGTTTTTAATTCTCAGAAATATATTTTGAATAACATATCAAAAGTCAACTCAAAGTCAAAGTCTAAGATATATTTAATTTCTTGTTTCATACGCTCTTTTAGTTTAGACACAGAAGTAATTATTTTTGCTATTTATATATATCTCTGACATAATTAAGCGATTGCTTAGCACTAGACTTAGAGCACCGTAAGGAAGGGTACAATTATTGTGTGCAAGACTGTGTAAAAATAATTAGTGTTAAAAGCAATATAAAAGTAAAAGTTTTTACACAAGTTTTTACTCACATTTTCAAACCCAGTCTTCTTCAGCTCCAGTATGTCGAGTGTGAAGTCAGATCTCAGGCCATTGCTATCGAACTTTAAGGGTCCACTCAATCCCTGGACATTTGACTGAACATAAAAATGAGGAAAAGATGAAAATCAATTGAATTTCCTTTTGAATCAAATTTACATTTTGAGAGCATTTGGAAAATCTTATCAAATCTTATCACATGTTTTAGTATTTAATATTAAGTTTCAATTGAAAAAAAGAGAGAAAAATTTGAATTCAAAATAAATGTCAGTTTTTTTGCTCTTTTCTCAGTTATAATCATATTTTGAGCGAAAGTCTCACTATTTTCTGGAGAAAAACATTTCTCAAATCATTTCATAGTTTTGTTATTTCTTAACACTCACTGCAAGTGATATCTGAAGTAAAGAAAAAACAACTGAAAAAATCTCTTTCAAACTTTGAATTCATTCATTGATTATGAAAATACATTTCAAATGTAATCCTAAAAATTGGACAAAATTTTATTTTGATATCTCTTATGGATTTGAAGTCATTTTTTCTTCTTTTTTTACATATTATGCAAAACATATTCACAAAAAACAGTTGGAATTCATATATAAATAAATTAATCCTTTTTTGAGACCACTATTGCATTGAATTTCATTGAAGATATAATTTGAATAAAAATGTTGTAAAAATTGAAAAACTATTTGTGAATTTATTTTTACTAAAAATAGATAATCAATACATGAATACCAGTATAAAAATTCAAATTATGTTTTTTTTCACTTCGCATAAAATTATTAACTATTTATTGATTACTCTTTTGTATTCAACGACAAACTGTTTGCCAAAAAAAATATATTTAAATATTAAATGAATTAAAATGTTATGAAAAGAGAGTAAAAAACATAATAAATCAATAATAGTTTGAATGATAAAAGAGTTTCAATAGATTTAAACATTATTTTAATGAAATAAATTTTTCTTCATTTGCTATTCATATCCAAAACACTGTCATTGTGTGTCAAAACTGTTTTATGCAATCACTGTATCTGTAAATAACATGAATATTAATAAAAAGCAAAAAACTCTTTGCAATCGATTACTGAATGCAAAAAAATGGCATAAAAAGCAAAAAAGAGGACAAAATTAGAGCATAAAAGCCAATCAATTAAATTATGATCACATCTTATGTTCAGTTCATTCAACAGTAAATTTTTTGCTCAAATTATTGGCTCAAAGCTATCAAACTATTGATAATTTTATTTTTGTTTTCTGCCTCTCATAAAAGCCAACGCATATAATAGTGCACTTGTATTAGAGGACCAGTAGAGAGCAAAATAAGAGCCAATTGTGAAATGAGTTTTTGTGAAAGTTTTGCAGAGTTTGTTGACTTAGAAAATAAAATAAAGAAAAAGTTAAGTCAGAGCTCATGAATCAAAATAATTCATTGAATACAGCACTGGATTCACAGTCCTATCCATTAGCTATCGTTTTCTACTTCCCCCTGATTTCCAGATATAATAACACTGTCTGTGAGATAATCGTTAATAAAATCACTGACTCTTTTACTACACCTCGAAAAACGACATTCATTTTTCAAGTTATAGTCAATTGTCATACAATTGCCACTCATTTCACATATTCTTCACATATATATATATATCACAACTGATGGACAACTAATTCAATTGAAATCACAGGAAATTCATGAGAAAATAGTATTGAAATAGTATTTCCACTCAAAGAATGATTTGAAGGAAAGGAAAGCAAAACTATATTTTCGTAATTCCTTTTGAGATAACAATTCATATATTTATAGATATTTTTCAAAGAAATTTACTTCAAATAAAAAGTTTTCAATTGTAGTGAAGAAAGTCAGGAAAGAAAACCAAAATTTATGTTTTGAATAGATTTGCAAAAAATACAAAAATACTTTAGTTTTATTGAAATCGATGTCTCTTTACTGTCAGTGATTCCGTAGGCTTCAAATCATCTGATCCTATGTCTAGTGATTCAAAGACACTGAGAGAGAAAGAGGAGAAATGATATACACACTGGATATGCACAGTCTTTTCCCCCATCTCTTACAAGAGTTACTCTCATTGACTAAAATTTTGTGTCTTATAATCGATAGAAATATTGTTATACTTTATATCAAGACTTTTATTGCAATTGTTATCACATACTAACGATGCAAATGGTTTAGTGTTTATTGAATTCATGTAATGTATGGTATTATCAATAATAATAATAAACGCAGAAATGAGTGCCAAAAGTGAAAATTCATAGCAAATTCACTTAAAGACACAAATATTTATTGTCCTCTTCTATAGGCAAACATCACATCACTTATTGGTCCGAAACAGTCGGCTCTGGCTTTTAGTTAAAATATTTTGTTTGTTTCTCTGCTGTTGAACATAAAAATTATTGATTTACTGTTTTATTTGTTTTCATTGCGATTGCATTTCATTTGATTTCACTATTTGTTTCACTCCTTTCCTCTGAATAGCACTTCATTGCAGTAATTCATAAGAAATATCTTATTTTTTCTTTGCTTTCAATTTGTCTGAAAGTCATAACAAGTCTTATATTAATTGAAACTAATTTTCATTTTTCAATATATCCCTTATGAACGACAAAATGATTGATTATTTTAAACAATTCTTAACAGAAAACTGAATGAAAAATGTTTGCCTTCTCTTAAGACTTTCATAACTCTATCCCTCTTTTTGAATGTATAAAAAATTTAGTAATTCATCACTCATTCATATACAGAGAGTCAGTCCTTTGGTATGGATTTTTGATTTTTGTATATAATGTTTGCAAATGTTTAGCTCATAGTTATTGTTGTAGAGAAAAGTGGAGATTTATTTTTGCATTGCTTTACATCGAAAGTCTGTATAAAAAATGAATACTCGTATAAAAGGCCATAAATTTCAAATTAGGCAACAATTGCTCTACAAATGCAATATTGGATCCAATTTTCAATATTAAATGTATATTTTTAGGGCAAGTATTACAAGAAGTTATGAGAATATTATGTCAAAAATGAGTATTAATTTTGGAGATTCTCTCTCAACTCTGTATTCAATTCATAACTGATGGCAACATATTATATAAATAAATGCAATATATATTGAAATTTAGGAGAAATTTAATGAAACACTTAATGGAAGTAAAGGTTTCGCTGTTTTTCTCCCTTAATAGCAATCTATAAATATTTGTTAACTAAAGTATGATTTATAGGATTTTTCGCTCAAATACTCGTCCAATCATTTCACTGTAATCTCTCCTAAGATTTGATATGAAAAATACAACCCTTTCCTCACTATATGTTATACGATATCAAAATATGTTATTTAGGTTTGGACTTCACTTAACTTTAATTATGTTTAATGTATTTCAAAAACAATATGTTTTATGAATTCAATGTATTTTTGTGTTTATTAAACATTACTTTCAAATAACTATTCATTGAATTAATGAATAAATTAAATGATAAAAAAAATTATGATTAATAATGGCTTGCAATGAGATCTGATATAAGAGTTGATTGCTTTCATACCATTTTCATGAAATTGATAAGTGATGTCCCATAAGGCCAGGGATCTCTTCCTTCACAGCTGAGTGGAGACATAATTATCGATTGTTGTGAGCGTTCAAAGTCATCGACAGATTTGGCAAAAAGGGTCACAGAATCGTATATTAAGGCAGTTGTTGTCTGTCCGTCCATTTGTTAACGAAATTTGAAAAAACAAAAATCAAATCAATAGTGAGTTTTGAACGACAAATATATTATTCAATGAATATGTTATTCAATATGTTATTCAAAAATCTAAGACCAAATTCAGTGCTGTTTTTGAATTGCATTTATTATTATAACTATATTTTGAATAATTAATTGAATACTAATAACAAATTTCAAACCGAAATGACTTTTTTAGTGCTCGAGTGGGTTCTCCCAGAAATCCAATCGCGTGTCGTATAACCAATCTCTTGTCCCTTTGGGTCAAGTAGTGTAAGGCCAGTGATATTGGTCTGAGTGTATTGAAACTCCGTTAGGTTTAGTGTATGGATGTCCTGATAATTGTTGAATAAGAGAAGAGAAGAGAAAAACTCAATTATTTTACACTCTTTTGCCGCCAATACTAGTGTTTTGTAATAATGGTGTGTAAGAGGAGAGAAAAATTCAATACATTATAGCATTTGTCAAAACCTTTACAACAATACATAAACAGAGATCTGTTGTTATATTGATTAGATTTGATTGAGAAAAATGTCTCAAACTTTTACTAAAGGATACAATTATTGCCACAATATGTGCCATGACTTGAGTCGTGTAGTTAATACCAGTGCCAAAGAGCTGATATTCAAACCAGTCATGTCTTGCTATCACAACAATATGTACTAATAATCAAAGTTTCGCTTAAACTAACGATTTGTTCAAATATTTTCATTTAATATTTGCGATCAATATATAGCTATAAAAGACTTGTTTTAATAAAACATTTTTTTATTTCCCTTTAAAATAATGATATGTTGTCTCAGAGTGTCTATCAGTTTTGAAATGAGATTAAAGACTGAATAAAATGTAAATATATTTGTGTTTCATATGAAACAGAATAATTGAATTGATTTTTGTATTGCTATTGAATTATGTAATACTCTATAAGAGTAATGAGATTTTCCACCCCTTAGTTGTGACACAGACTCACATTTGAAACAATCATATCTATGGTTAAGACAAGACATCGAAGAATATTATGTGTTCTTAAAATATCTTCGGAAAGACATATAAGAGATGAGAAACAATACAAAAAACTTAAGATTCAATCAATGACTAAATGATTTCCTCAGACAAGAGAAGATGAGTTTATTGTCGGTCTAAACAAAAACCCATTCATTTCTCAATCGGATTATTACTCTCAGGCCTAACACTTATTGTCAGTTATATCATATGACTTCTATGTCTTATGTTTTGGCACTTATTTTATGAATAATATCTTTCCCTTTCATCCAATTATTCAATGAATGCTTGAAATGTTTCACTGAATTGTCTCTTATTGTTAATAAAGTTATATTATTTTGTTTTTATTTTATATCCTATTCCCGGTTCAGACCATAACAAATGCAAAATTATGCCCAGAATTAGTCAAACACTTGTCATGTATTATAAATAATAAATTCAAACAATTTTTCAATTCATGAATAAGTTTTCCCTTTTATATGCAATTGTGTTTTGCTTTCATTAAACATAAGAGAAAACGAGTGAAAAATGCAGTTTAAAGTGAAACAGCAAAAAGTATTGTTGAGAAAGGGAAAGGAAGGGATAGATAGGAAAGGGACTTTATTTAAAGGGCCAGACGTTTGCAGGATCGGGCATAAAAATGATGATAAGAGATGACCATTAAAATGATTTATACAAACAGTCAAATAAATTTTTCAGCAGTTTTTTACTTCTCGTTCATTCAATTCATTGCGTTTTCTATAACTTCTGAGTTAATCAAATGTTTAGCCAAAAGAGTGAGAAAGAAATGTTTTATTCACACATTTGTTTGGTTTACATATTTATGTCTCAGAAAAATGTATTTTATATCAACAGTAAATGTCTGTCCATTGAATGTGTCACAGATTAAGGCCATAAAAGAGAGAAGTAGTGTTTGAATCCCTGGCCATAAACCAAATTAATTGTGTTATTTATATTTAGGACTAAAATTTTGTTTCACTGAAAATCTCTTTCATTTATTTTGTATTTTATTTATTGTTTGCTTTGCTTTTTGGTAACGAAATACTAAAAAATCATTTCTTTTTTCACACAATTTTAATCTAAAATATTATGAGACAAACAGATAGACAGACAGACAAACAATAGTTTGTGTTTGTTATCCGCGCCTAATATGTAGTGAAGTGTTTCATGAAATATGACACAAGAGTTGCAAAGTTATAATATTTGCACTTTCCTTATTGAATTAGCCCTGGATTTGAGCCTTCAATTCTTGATACAGTATATTCTTGTCATCAAAATGAATATCAAATACTATATTATGTTTTTGTCTCTTAGTTTTGACGCAAAGTTTTTGAGTAAAAAAAAATATATATTTAACTAAAAAATCAATTTTTCATAAAAATTCACTCAAAGTTTTGTTGCATTAAATTTACATAAATTTTAGTCACAATAATCAAAATAGATTTATGACTATTTGTGACAATACTTTAATTAAATTCAGGGCCAGAGGAATGGTAGGAAAAATTGATTTTTCATAAGATTTGTAACAAAAAAAAGTTTTTAGTTTTTTTTTGCTGAGACTTTTGCTTTGCTTTCAAACCCATTATATAAATGATTTGGTCTGAACTCGAGCCAAAAGAGTCGGAAAGAAATTACAAAATAAAAGTCTTTTTAGTTTTTTTGTCAATTTTTAAGTGAACTCAAAATACTTTGCAATAATTTTGTGGCAAAAGAATAATGATTTGAAATATATATATAAAAATTGCAATCTTTTGGTTAAAATAAAATAAATATCAGTTTTTTACAGAATATTTTTTTTATTAGTTTTGGTGTGAATTCAGGAGAAAAACAAAAGTCATTGCATTAGAGACTGAAATATAAAAATAAAATTGAATTGAATTTGTGATCACAAAAATAAATCATCAAATTTTTCACTCAAAACACAATTCAATACATCAAAAGGTTTTTTCAATTACTATTGAAATGTGAAATAATCTCTGCATTCACTCATAAAATTGATATTTCGCTGAAAATCTCATGAACTTCGGCACTGAATCTCAATTCAAAAACCAATATATAATAGATTTCATTAAAAATAATTCAATTAAATAATAGTTAAAAACAACAAAACAAATAATTGCTAGAAATGTCAATCCCATTCCCATCTTATACACCAACCCCTTAACTCATTACATGAATCACACGACTTATAATCTTAACTATGAGTGACTGAACCAAATGTAAGAGACATTGAGGACATGAAGACATTGAAGATAAACATTATATAAATAGCAAAAAATTTTGTTTTTTCAGGCCTTAAGTGATCCAAACTTTTCTGCCAAAACATAATTCACTTTTTTCTTCACTCAATATAAGCAAAAACTTAGTGAATGTAGTGAATGATTCAGTAATAATGGCGACGGAGGGCCAGGAATGTTGTTTATCTCTCAAATGGGTACTCATTATGTCAGGGTTGTATTTATAAGTCTATTATAATAGCATGGTTATTTTATACCACCTGATGAATGAGTGAAATAAATAGGTAATCAGATTTCAATTGATAGTAACAGACATATTCAAAGGGTGTTGAGTTGAGTACCCCTTAATAATTCAAGAATATTTAAATCTATAAAGACTTTATCATTAATGAAGGGAAAAGGGGGTGAAATTGTAAATTAAAATAAAATCCCAGAGGTTTTGAGAAAATCTCTATAAAGTCTGAATAAATTTATAATAAAACTATAATTTTCTGTAAATTTAATAATTAATAAAGTAGTTTGTTTTTGTTGCTATGGTTTTCTGCCCATTGAGGCCCCCAAGATTTGAATTGATTTTCAAATAGAGGATTGCAAGACAAGTAGGAATCTGTAAAAATTATCTTCCTACCTACTATA
>JAQGAT010000770.1:0-23306 GCA_034687845.1 Pantelozetes paolii
TGACTTGAGTGAAGAGATCAAACAATTGCAGAGCTCTGACATCGAGTCCATCAAAGGTGTCAATCAGGAGAAGGAGTCGGAGAAGAGGTGTTTGAAGAGTGAAATGAATTTATTGGAGGAAAGGCTGAAAGAAATGCGAAAACAAAACGACGAGAGAATCAGATTTGAAATCTTAAACAAAGATAAGAAAGAGAGAGAACTGAAGGTCAAACAGATTACCGAAATTCACGGCGACGTCATGCAGACGGTCGGTGCCATTGATGGCCAGTTCCACACAGCGCTTAACAATCATATTCAGACACTTAATGCACAGTTGGATAAGCAGTTGACAGAGATATCGAAGAAAGACAATGAGTTGACTTCAGAGGTGACTAAAGTTGAGATCAAAAGCGATTCATTGAAACGAAAGAAAAGAGATTTAAAAGAATTTGAGACAAAAGTGAAGAAATTCTGTAAATTAGAGGACTTTGAGGCCATTTTCACAGCACTGGACAATGAGATCAAAGACCTAAGAGTCCGCTCTTCAGAAATGGGAAACTATAAGCCATTCCTTAAAACACAAATCCAAACAATTGAGAGCACAGACTGTTGTCCTGTTTGTGAGCGCGACGTCAATGAGGAATGGGATGCCAAGACCGGCGTTAAACTTAATAAACATGAGTTGATTCACAAATTGGAAGCACTGGTGACACAAACTCCCGGCTCTATCATTGAGCTGAAGAATAAGCTGAGGGCTAAGGAACAGGAGTTCAATCAATTGATTGCTTTGCGTTCAGTGATTGAATCAATTAAGTCATTGAATGAAGAGATTCCCAAAATTGAGTCCGAAATCAATGCCCGAAGCGATGAAAATGATGGACAAAAACAGTTGATTCAAACACAGAGAATGAAAATCAATAAACAAAAGACTGAATTGAATTCATTGCGCGATGTCTTACAGGACGCCAACGAATACGACAAGAGTTGGTCTGAGATTCAGGACTTCAACAAAAAGATTAATTCAATTGATTTGAGCTTTGATTCCGATTCGGAGAGTATTGAAGAGTTGGCCACAGATTTGGAGCACAAGAAGAAGAGATTAGAAGAGATTGAATCTATTATTAGTGGCAATCAGAAGACAATTGTTGACCATTCCCTTCATTTGCATCAAAAGCAAAACGAGTTACAGGAATGCGAGAGAAATAAACTGAAGATTGAAAAACTTGAACACGAATTGACTGCCAGTAAGAAGAAGTGCCAGGAATTGGAGGCAGAGATCAGTGGTTTGGACACAAAGGTTAAGGAGTCGGCCATTAAAGCAAAGGACTTGAATCCGAAGATCAATGAAATCCAGAATCAGATTAAAGAGACGAACAAAGAAGTGAAGGAATTTGAGGACAGAATTCAATCAATGGTTTATAAAATCAATGAAAAAGTGAAAGCAATTGAAAAACTGAATAAAGATATCGATTGTTATCTAAATAGCGGTAAAACCGATGAAATGAATGAATTGAATGTCAAGTTATCTGCGCTTAAGAGTGAGATCTCAAGTGTGGACACCGAAAGACAGACTTTAAGTCAAGAGTTGAACAAATTGTCTGAAAGTATGTCAAGTTTTGAGTTAAGAAAACGGGAACTCAAAGACAATTTGTTGGCCATTGAACTCGAAAATGAGATAAACGTTAAGAAGAATCAGTTGAAAGCAGAAGAAGAAAGACTTGGATTCAGTAATCTTCAGGAATTGAAGTCAAAGAAGAGGGAACTGGAGATCAAACTGCGAAATGAAGAGTCGATTCGTTCAAAATCAGAGGGAAAACAGATGCCAATCATTGAGTCGATCACTAGATTAGAGAAAGAGTTAATTACCGAACCGTTTAAGAGCGCAGACATTAAGCACAAAGAAAACGCCGTAAATCTGGCCATAAGTGAGATATCGGGCGAAGATCTGAATAAGTACTACAAAGCACTGGATTTCGCTGTTTCTGACTTTCATCGCAAAAAGATCGAAGAAATCAATAAATTAATTAAAGGTTTTTGGCAACAGTGCTATAAAGGGCTGGACATTGATTACATCAAAATTGTTTCCGATGAGACCGAGAGGAGTGCGAACGACAAGCGCCGCACTTATAACTATAGAGTGGTTATGGTTAAGGGCAGCACCGAAATGGATATGAGGGGCAGATGTAGTGCCGGTCAGAAAGTGTTGGCCAGTCTTATCATACGTCTGGCGTTGGCGGAGATATTTTGTGTGAACTGTTCGGTACTCGCTTTGGACGAACCGACCACTAATCTGGACAAAGAGAACATCGCGTCGTTCGCCACAGCGGTCACACAAATAGTCAAATATCGGAAGAAATCGTTCAAAGACTCAAACTTTCAGTTAATTATTATAACACACGACGAAGAGTTCCTCCGATGCCTGGACTCAGAGACCGGTCAGTACTACTACACGGTCTCTAAAAACGATTCCGGCTTTTCGACGGTTGTCCGCCGCTCTGTCGACAGTCTTGAAGACCACAATTGATGTGGATTTTGAAGTTTTCGGTGATTTCTGTCTTAAAAATCAATTATTGTTTAAATTATTGGCAAAAATATTGAGAAAAATATTTTCAATTGATTTTCGTCTCAATTGATGTCACCTTTCGTTGCATTCATTCAATGAACACATGTTTTGATGTTTTTATTTTTGTATTGAAATTGAAATTCAACTCAAAATCGGTTTTAATTGTCATTCAATTGAAACAACTGTTGAATAAAATGAATAATTTTTGTTCAAATCTTTTCAAATTAAGTCTTAATTGTCGGCCAAACGGTGTGTTTGTGCGGAACAGTAGGTCGTGGGTGAAGAAGGGCGTCAATGAACCAGAATATCTGGATCTACTGAAACCCCAAATACCTTACTATCCGTTACTTAATGTCCAGGTATTTATTGATTACTGTTTTTGTCCGCAAAATGTAATTTATATTTTGATTTAAACGACAAATCAGTTAAAAGGATATGATTTTGTGGTTTTGGAAAGTTATGCCAAATATTTACATAAACTGAGTAACAAATTGGGTGTAAATGTGGTTAAGTTCTGGTGCTCTCCATCGACAACACTTAAACACGATTTACTTAAAGCCGAGTCAGAGGTCACGGAATCCACATTTAGTCTCAATATATACGAAAGGAATCTTCAAATCGAGAATTTAAGCGCAAAAATGGCACCGATTTTGTTGGAAATACTCCTGAATTCGGTTCCCGTCGGCGTTGGCCTCAGTGTTCACGAACACGACTATAAGGCGCACGAAGAGTCACGATATATACCTGACCTACAATTGGCTCAGTTTAAGGCTGAGCTCAAAGACGTGAAAGGATTTCTGGAGTCAGAGTTCAGTGAAGAGGCGGTTCCGGCGAAGAAGTAATCCATTTATTGATTGAAAATGTGTTTAAAGTTTTGTATAAAATGTTTAATAATTTATAAATAGATTTAAATATTGACTAAAATTTACAATAAATTTGAATTCAAAATGAATTTCTTCTGAAACTGTTGTAATTGTTTTCATATGTTTTCAGTGAAGACAACAATTCATATAATTTTTGTTTCTTAACGTTATTTTCATTTTTTATTTGATGTTTATGTCCTTTAGATCTCAAATGCAAGTCATAGGCCAACGCACCGGACAGTCGTTTGTCACAGACATTGCATTTGAATATTTTTGATGCATTTTCACTCACTTCCAACTTTGACTCCGGCTTTATATGACTGGGAATCGGAGTCTTGTTTACGTATGCGTTCACTATAGCTATTGACGGCTCCAACACTTGTTGTGTCCAGAGTTCGGGTGCCGTTGTGTCCAAACGATAAATATTTGGAGTTTCTCTATCACTTGATCTCAAAAACCTATTTCTAATCCATTTTAACTGTTGATTGACATAACGTTTTGTCACTAACTTTAATGAATTGATTCCCGAAGTGAGCAGTGGTTTAGTCATTGGATTACTTCTCTGTTCTTCAGTTAAGAGTAAATAGTTATGAAACTCTTTGAAACCAATGGATTGGAAGATCCCTTTGGAGTAATCGGCGCTTCTGTTCACACAATGAGACAATTGTTTCAATATTTTTATATTTAAACCGATTATACAAAAGACTAACAAATTTTCTGCAACTCTTTGTTTGTTATATCTGTAGTGGAAGTCCAAGAGTTCTTCAATTAATCCCTTTTCCATCATTTGGTCCACTCTTTCATCCAATCTTTGCTTCAAAACTGTTTTCAATGAAATCAAATTGAAATCAATTTATGAGTAGTTTTTTAAATACCGTTTTGATTGCAGTCAACCCAAAGAAAGACCGCATTCTTGAACCTCAAAGGACCCCCTAATTGTGAGCCCCCTTTGGCTGACATCTGTTCCGCTATTAAATCACTTTTAGGTCTACTGTTTTGTTGATATATTTGTAAACCTCTGATCACTTTTCGTCTGTCGTTTGGATGGACATTAAGAGCAGTGTTTGGATCTACTTCTTCGAGGATTTGATGCAATCTATGGTTAGTTATGTCTTTGAAACTCTCAGAAGTGATTGCTTTTGAAAAGATGTTGTCTTTTGTTATCATTTCATTGAATTGATTGTCACTTTCTGTTTGTATTTCGCGATCAAAGACAAGAGTTTTTTCATCAAAGTCTTCGTTGGATTCAATCAATACTTTCCAAACAATGGATTCAATGTAATAATTAGTTCCGCCGACAAGAATCGGTAGTTTCCTTCTGGACATCAAGTCATTGATCTGTTTATTAAAAGGGGGTAAAACTGATTCAATGAAGGAAAGGGTGTTTTGTTTTGTGTAAAATTAATACCACTTTTAAGGCTCTGTTTCTGAAGTCAGTGACAGTGAAGCGACTCAAAGGGTCCAAGAAGTCAATCAAGTGGTGAGGAATGAGTTGTCTCTCTTCATGTGTGGCCTTATTGGTGATCACATCCAACCCATTGTACACTTGCATAGAGTCGGCACTAATTATCTCTGCATTAAATCGTTTTGCGATTTCAAGCGATAGCTTAGTCTTTGCACAACCGGTCGCTCCTATGATCACCACTAATGGTAACTCTGTGTCAGAGGTTTCACTCATTTTCAATGCTTTCAATAAATTAAAACCAATTTTAATCAAATATTTGTTTAAAAATGTCATTAAATTTGAAATTAAATTAAAACTTATTTTAAAATCCAAACAAAAAACACATGTTTTTTGTTTACATATATAGTAGTCTAAGATTTGGTACTATTTTTCACATCTGTTTCAATACTTCTTCAGTTGTTTTCATAACAAAAAGCACTGAACTGTTAGACAAACAGTTGTTTTGCTTTTAAAGTGAAATCGTTGTCAAAACAAATGAAATCTTTGTCTGATTTTGATCTTTAATTGTCTTTAAATGCATTGATTTGTTGTTTCTGAAGATGACATCCACTTTAATCATAACCCAAGCCATCATTAGGTAAATGATTTATACATTCATTGCTATCATTTGATTATTAAATACATTTTCAACCCCTGAAGTGATGTCGACCTCTGTTTACCAAAACCTAATCGTGTGGTTAAAGAGAGGCCAAGAAGTGAATCCATTGGTACTGAAAGTGATTCAAATGAAGACATTGTTTGCGACGAAACAGAGTTAATGAAGTCTTTAGGACTTCCGACACAATTCACTTCAAACCGAGCGATGAATAAAAGGGGAAAAAAGTCTAATTATAAGACACAATGTCTTAAAACTAATGAAGACGTCAACCAATTGTTCACTAAGTTTTGGGAATTAGTCGGAAGGGAAAGGTGTGTCTCTTCATGGGTGAGGAAAGATAATACTTATGAAACCATTGATGGGAACGAAGAGATGGTATCAAAAGAAACGTTTGAATCAATTGAAGACTTGACTCAAGTATGGCATAACCACTGTTCAGATGTCTATCAGACAGAGTATAAAAGTTTTTTGGTTAACATTGATAACTTTAAAAATGAATATTTTGATTCATTTGAGTCAATACTCGACCAATTGATGACTAACTGTGTCATCAGTGAAGAGCACAATGACTGCAATGGAAGTGATTCTAACGATAAGCCAAATGAAGACAACTCTAAACAAACCGATAATGAGGTCTCAAGACATCCAAAACCAATCACTTCTGGATTAAACAGTTCTTCTGTTGGGAACAGTCTTCTCAGTGATGGCAGTGGTGGTGAGGAACCACCCGATGAACGACCGGTTGTTATCAAACGAGAACACGAATCAGATTTTGTGGACACAAATGAAGATAATTTGGATTTGGATTCAAGTCTTATTAAAACGCAATCTAAAGAAGTCCTTCCTTGGAGTCAATCCTCTAATCCACGGAAGAAACCGAAGTCTAAGTATTGGCACCAAAGGTATAGATTGTTCTCCCGTTTCGATGAAGGCATACAATTAGACACAGAGTCGTGGTATTCAGTGACACCGGAGCGGATCGCCGCTCACATCGCACACAGATTTTCGGCCAATCATTTTCATATAATTATCGATGCCTTTTGTGGTTCGGGCGGTAATACCATTCAATTCGCACTGATATCGGGTGCTATTAGAGTGATAGCCATTGACATCGATCCACAGAAAATTGATTTCGCGAAACATAACTCTAAGATCTATGGCGTCGACCATAAGATTGATTTTATTTGTGCCGATTATATGCTTTTGGCAAAAACGGGTGCTCTTAAAGCCGATGCAGTATTCTTGAGTCCTCCCTGGGGTGGACCTCAATATCTTAAGAAAGAGAAGTATGCACTGAATATGATGACACCCAACGGCGCCGATGTCTTCAATGTAACCAATGATAACATCTCCACAAATATCGGCATTTTATTGCCGAGAAATATAGACAAAGAAGAGTTGAAACGGTTGGCCGGAGACGGAAATAGCGTTGAATTGGAGGAGAATCTGGTGAACAATAAGGTGAAGACAGTGACCGCATATTTCGGGCAATTGATCACTGGATCTAAAACTTAGATCTAATCTTTTAATTTTGCAATCATTTCATAGAAACTTAATTTTATATACATTTTAATTGACTTTTATGTAAAATCGGCCCTTGGTTGAATGTACAGGGTGTTTTAATATCAATAAAAATAATTAACACTTAATCCTATGCTTCCACTCATTGGCTATGAATTCAATGTTCTTTCCGACAATAAAATCATTCATTTCTTCGTTAAACCACTTTTTAGAGTCAAACTCAGGGAAGAAAAATTTGACCTCTCTTTCAAACGATTGGACTGAGTCTGAGCCGTGAGTGGCGTTTCGGGTGTCTGTCAGGCCATACATACCTCTTATGGTATTTGGTTCCAAGAATTTGGTCCTAATTTGTCGTTAAATTTCATTCATATATAAAACAATTGAGTTTTAGTTGATTTGAAATACTTATAGACTTTTGTTGAACCCATTGATTGTCGCCAATCGTTGATTGCATTGTGTTTTGCAATAATATGTGCGGACAATACGCCCGAAGACATGAACGTAACTAATCTCCTGAAGAAGAATTTGTCTGAAAGGGGGATAAAGTTTGAATAAAGGGGAAAAATATTTTAATATACAAACCCTTGTGCTCTTCGTAGAAGTGTTTGGCCTCTGATTCAGACATTTGTGTGACGACTGAACGGATGAAATAAAAGCCATTGATTTTAATCACATTTCTTATTGCCTTCAGATATATATAACAATCAATTGTTGTGTTTAAGTGTTTACTTCACTCACATCTAAACGGTTCGGGTGTTTACAGACATCGGGTTTAATGATGGCTAACGTCAGCTCTAATGAAGGTTTTGTCAGACTTTTGAGTGAATTACTCATATTTTCAGTGAATTTGTTGCTTTGAAAACCACTTTTTGAAACTTTTTGACACAACTATTACAGAATATTCTGTGTTTGAAGTCAAGGGTTGTCATTGACTACAGGTTTTCACTAAACATCAAAACACTTTGTGAATGAATAAGTGATTCATTTGTTTGAATTGTGTTTTACCTATAATTAGTGTCAAAATGAAAGACAAGAAAGAAATTGATTTAAAAAAGTTTTATTCAATAGATTTGATGAGATTTAGTGATGATATCAAAGGAAACGACGATTTGATCAATGATTTCGGTTCTTGTATTGCATTGCTTTCAGTCGACGATCACTTCGTATGTGTCTTTTAATTCATAACATTCAATGCCTAATACAAAAAGTATGGAAACAGATGTTTCATTTCATTCGTCCACTTGTGTTGATTATTATTGTTTTCATTTAAGTCACGTTTTTATCACGTCTGTAGCCATACTTTTTGTAAAGGGCGTCAACAATAATCACGTGGATAAGATATTTTCTGAACCAGAATCTATTTTAGAATATTTTTACTGTAAAGGGTATCTAATTTATTTTAATCTTGGACAGTTTAAAGAATCAATGAAATTTTACAATTAATGGTTTTATGATGTTTAAAGTATGAGCTAGATAATTTTAAAAATATAAGTTATTTCTTCTAATTTTTAATTAAAATATATACTCTGTATAAAATGACTATGGTCTTTTAAAAAGGAATATTTTATTATCATGTTAAATTAACGAATTGTTTTTAAAGTGTTATTATTTTGAGAGCATTTTGATTGCAATTATAACTTAACACTGGATTTCTGATTCACAGGAAACGCAAGAAATCGACAAAAACTTTGTAAAACTTTTCAAAATATCTCAAATATTAATGAAATACTTATTCAATGAATTAAATGAATATAAAAATTGTGAAAATGAAACCAAAAGTCATAAAAATTTAATTCAAGAAAACAAAAAGTTAAGAAAATTACTGGAAATACATCAAAAAGCGATGACATATAGCCGCACATTGAATGGCGATTACGTCCAGTGCCCTAACTGTCCCAAAGTCTTCTTTGACACCAGTTTTCTGAAAACACATTTCACACGAAGACATCCAAAGGAATCACTCGATTCCGAAGGTATGCTAAGTCTCACCAATAAAATAGATAAATACCAAAGAGTTGTTTTGGGAGACAATCAAAATCTGGATCAATTGAAACGTGATTTACAAGTGTTGACCGAAAAGTTAGCCAAAGCTGAAGTGAGTTTGTTGTCTGAAAGAGAGGAAAGGATTAAATTAGAGGAACGGTTTGAGTATGTGTTGAAAGTGAGAGACAAAGAATTACAACAAAGTTTGAGAGAAGAGTTGGAAGACTTGAAATTCATGAGAAGGGAAAGGGATATCAATCGTGAGTTTGAGTCTAAGAAACAAGATATTGACAAAGACTTCAACAAAACTATCGATGAAAGCGATGAACAAAATGTGAAATCCATTGAAACGAATAAAATTGAAGAAATGATTGCCATTCAGTCAAAACAGATGAAGAGATTAGGGGATAGTTTCCACAAATTGGTCACTCATTTGACTGACACTTCACCTGAAAATGTTGGACAAACACTAAGAGCACAAGAATTGAGTAATGTTTCTAAAGTTACCAAAACTCAGACTGTTTTGAAGCACTCGAGTGAAACCCCCGATAAAAATGTTTCTGAAATAAAGGAAACAATTGTTGAAAAGACAAAACCCATTGAATTGAATGATGTTTTCCATCAAATTGAGAGCTCTTTGAATGAAAAGTTGGTTTCTTTTGGTATTGACGTCAACTCCAGAGGTATTTCTGATAAACAATATTCATATTCAATGAGAAAATTGAATGAAGAAAGAGAGCTATCGATACATCAAAACAGACATGACTTTGATTATGAAGACATTGAACAACACATCAAGCGATACGTTGACAAAAAAGTTAGCGAAAGAAATGTTGAAACGCACAAACAATCGGTAATAACTGTCCCTAAAGTGAAGGAAAGAAGAGTTTTGATGGAAAAGCAACCATTGATTGAATTCCAAACACCAGTGCCTATCGAACCCATTGTTAATATATTAGACAAAAAAGAGTTGGATGTCTTGTTTAAGGATAAGACTTCAATTGAAGAAACAACTGAACCCATTATCGCTGAACCAGAAGATACCACTGCGGCTCAGGTATCAGAGAAGTCGCCAAAGAGTCCGAAATCTGCACTAAAATCAGTGAAAAGTGATTCAGAAAAAGGACCGAAAGATAAAGAGAGAAGAATTCGTTTCAGTGATCATAGGATTGAACATCAAATAAGTCCTGAAGAGTCAACTGAAGACTCGAGTGAAGACTCAAGTGATGAATACAATCCAATGGACATAAACTCTGGTAATTATGTCTCATTTGATCCAAACAAGGCATACATGACTCCAATACCGGCACAAAGGAGTCGTAAAATTCCTACAACTCTTGAGTTGAAAACTGAATCAAAGAGTGAAACAAAAGGTTATTTGAATGAAGACAACAATGAAGACACCAATGAAGACAACAATTATGAGATCAATGACCAAATGATGAACGAAATACTCGGCAATAGTTTCACAACTGATGCCAAACAAAGTGAAAAACAGACCAAATCTCAGACAAAAGTGCATGAATTGACTCAAATGATTGAACAACAGTTAAGTAAACGAAGTTCTGATCCCAAGAGAGCACCCATTGGTTCAGTCAATGTGATGGCTGTTGACAAGCAAACTGGCCGTCGATTAGACTATGATTCCGATGACAGCTATTGAAGAGATGAAACAATTGTCTAAAATTAGAGGTATTTTAAACTTTAATTACAATTTTTTCTCAATTTGTTTATCAATTCAGTCCTTATTTTGTGAGAAATCCTTTGATAACAAAAAATATTGCATTTATTTTGTAATAATTTATTTGAATTGCATTTAAATGCCATAAAAAGTGACTTTAAATATAAGACTTGAAAACAATTAACGGTTTTTACAATAAATTACTTAAACATTAATCCAATGATTAGATAAACGATTGACTGAACTATCGGTACATTTTAAGGACACAACTGTTGAATGTATTCATAAATCTCTGCCAAACATTCAGTAATTCTTTGTTTCTGTAAATTGAGATTAAAATTGAGTTAATCTTTGGATTAGTTTTAATAGCAGTTCAGTTGACATACGATTTGAACGGTTCCATGAATTGTGGACTTTCTTTGTAGAGTTTCATCAGTAAACTCATGTCAGCGTTGGACAGTTTGGCCGACTTTGAGGGCTCAAGGATTTTGTCGACGATATCCAGAAACAAATCTCTCATCTCTTTGCTGTGATTCAGACCATAGGCTATGTTAATCACATTCCGGGACAAACTCTGCGGCGAAACAGAAGTCAATTAAAAATAAATGAAAAAAACGATTGAATCGTAAAATACTTTAAACATTGAGTCAATGTCTGAGAACTTCCGTTCGGAGACCTTATTCTTAAGTATTCTCATCACAAGAGTCTTGTGCTCATCGATGGCCTCCCTTTCCAAGAGAACTCTTAATTCCCTTAAATTCTGGAGGAATTCCCGATCGATATCCATAGCTGTCTCCTCATACTTGCACTCGGGGTCAGTGCACGACCAGTTGGCCATCATTTCGGTAGAGCAGTGCAAGAAGTCAGTGAACTGTAAGTATTGAAGCTTTCGTTTGTTGGTCTCAAACCTATTGTTCGCGATGTAAACAACGGCCGAATATTTTTGCGCCAAATGTTTCGGTAATAAAAAGTTTGTCTGAATATTGAGCGACAGGTTTCCGGACATGTCCTCAACGGTCTTATAAACCCTTTTAATGTTATCAAACTGTCGACGACAGGATCTAATCCCTGCGCCGGTCTTCTCGCTCACGTCATCCAAGTCTTTGCGGTTACGGCCCGAAAGCTTTTTGCCCAATATTTCCCGAACCACTGAGTGGTCAAAGTCGTAGTACTTCTCCACTAATATTCGTTGTGTTGTTGGCGTCAATTGGAAAGTCCACTGTTCGGACAGTTGGGTCGGCACTGGTAGTAGTTTTTCAATCATTTGGAAAGTCCTGTATTGGTCTAAGATATCACTGATGACCAGGTCTTCGTGAACTTTACCCAACACTGTCTTCTCCTTCTCCTTCACCAAAAGTGCCGCCTCTTGTGCTGATGGGAAGGTTAGCCAACATTGAGAAATGTCTTACGGGAAGAGTGGATGAAATACCTGTATATCCGTCCAACCAGTACTGGTATATATCCGGGTCTATCAGTGTGTTGTTGCCGATAAACACATCCACTTCTGTGAACATCATTTTGGGATCAATTGATTGTGATTTCAATAATACTGGCGGTAAATGAGAGGACTGTTAGACAACTGAAGGTATGGTTGCCTTAAATAACGTTACGATTGAAAGGGGTTTAGGGTTTGAGTGGTATTACAAGGCATTGGGTTTGCATTGAAATCAATACTATTTATGAACTTTTATTGTTTTCAATAAATCATTAATAATAACAAAAGCATTGATTATTTGACAATTGAATTAATTTTGAAAACAATCTTGATCAAATAAAAGTAAGTATCATGATGATTATCAGGTTAAACGTTTAATTTATTATAATTGATTAAAAATGCAATAAAGGGGCAGAAATTTGATTGAAAGCATACGTCATATGTGAATGAAGTGAACAATAAATTGAGATTTTGTTCAAACATTGCTCTGAAGTGCAAACAAATGGCGAAACAAATGAAGTAATGATTTGTTTATTAATTTTGTTTTCATTTTAACACAAATTGTATTAAAATTTCACTCATTTTTCACAAATTATTTTAAAATTAATGTTTAGTTGTGTTTGAGTTGAGTCCCAATTGAGTCCCAATACAGAGACAATGTATTCTTCGCGAGGTATCGGACGACAGGCCTATAGTGACCGCAAACCCAATGACAGAGACCGAGGAGTGTCTGAAAGAGACAAAAGTTCATACACTAACTCACCCGACGTTAACCGCCGGTCAGATGATCGGGAATATGAGAGGAAAGCCAATGTGTATAACGAAAGGAAAGACTTTTATCGAAACAATTCCGACGATAATAGCCGTCATTCCAGAGACGAGAGGGACAGCCATACCCCTCCCGGGAGACCACCCGGTCGTGAGAGGGATGTGGAGTCACAACCGGTGCCTAATCCGTACCAGTCATTCATAACTCCCGTTTCGGTGACTCCTAATCCCATTCCAGACTACGTTCCGACTCCGAAAGCAAGTTTCAGTCCAACGGCTACTCCAAGCTATAACCCGACGCCTAAACCCAGTTATAATCCGACGCCGAAACCTAATATCAGTCAAAACCCCAATCCCTCTAATTATAATCCTAATCCTTCGAATTATAATCCGGGTCCTAAGCCATCCAATTATAACCCAACCCCTAATCCCTCTAATTATAATACAGCCCCTAATTCTTCAAATTATGGCTCAAATCCCCCCTTCAGGCCAAACAATAGGCCAAATCCTAACCCAATGTCAAACTCAATGTCAGACACTTACTACGACGAAGACCCGGAACCGTTGACTGAACAGGAGAAGCAGGAGATTATATGGGAGGCAAAGCTGAAGGTCTTGTTTAATGGCGTCAACTCTATTGACCAATTGATTACCGTATGATTTGATTGTTTTGTTTATTACTGTCTTTTATCTCAATTATATCTTTTACTTCTGCGGATCAGCTCAAAGAACAATACCATTCAAAGGGCACTGCATTGCAGGACATCTTCGATAAGTCAAAGCTAAGAGAGGGAGAGATATTGAGGAATAAGCGCCGGAATAGAGACGACTTCAAAGACCCGGCAATGCTTGAGAACAGACGACTGCGGGAAGACATTAAACGAAAGTTGGAAGAAGTGGACAAAATCCACGTCGAAATCGACAAAAGGATCCGCGCTTTCAATAAAATGTTTAAAGAAACAGCACTTTTGAAAGAAGAAGAGAATAAGAAGAAGGCGGCGGCCGAGGGATCCCAACTCTCTAACAACTATGAGGCACAGCTCCTACAGAATACTATGATTTCGTCCACCGCTGATGAGGACGACATCGACGACGAAGAAGACGAATATGAATATGAGAACCAAACGAAGGAATACTTTGATTCCGGGTCTCATTGGTGTCGCAATTGCGATAAAATGGTGCCCAAAATCGCCGACTTCTTTGAACACTTGCACAGCAAAGAGCACTTGAAAGCAACTTCTGAGGAATTGCAACCCTGGAAGAAGCCTAAAAGAGCACCAATAGTAGACCCGGCTATCACTCAAGGGTTTAATAGGTTGACAAAAGTCAAAACCCCTTTGAAAGGTACGAAATATTTGTCAATTGCTTTGAAATAACTTATATTTGTCTAAAAAGGGGCGCAATTTCTGGTTTCTCTTCGAGGCTTTTATTGTCCACTTTGTAAGCAATACTTGGGCGACACTATCACAGCCGAAGAGCACTTGAAATCAGCAAAACATAACCGCATTTATAACGTAATTACAAAACATTTGATATGAAAACAAATAATTTAAACATTTGTCCAAAACAGCGGTTTATATGTCTTCATATCGATTACGAGCACAAGTGGAACACAGATAAGGGAAAGGCTTTGGCCAGACATCAAGTGTCGGAACGGAAGCGCAAGGAAGAGGAAGAGAAGAAAGAATTGGACAAAAAGAAGATTAAAGAAGAAATGAAGTCTAAAGAGGAAAAGGAGATGAAAAAGAAGAGGAGAGAAGAGGAACGGAAGGAAAAGGAAGAGCGGGAACGGGAGAAGGATGACTGGAAGAAGAAGTTTTCCTCCAGAGAAGATAGCAAATCCTCTTCCGATAGGTTCCGACTCAAAGACGTCAGAGACATCAAAGACGACAAGTCTTCGCTGTTTTCTTCGTTTCATTCCATGGATAAGGATAGGAGTCGTAAGAGAGATAAAGATAAGCAGAAGAAGAGGACCAGAATATACTCGTCCTCATCAGACTCATCGTCATCTGAAGTGCGTCCGAAGAAGAAGCCGACATATTTCGGGGATCCCTATAAAGACCCGAAACTGAAACTGAAATCATTTGTGCCGTTGAATCGATTGAACCGAAAGACTGCTAAACAATTCCATTGCAGAGATTTGGTTAAACTGATCGACGAATACAAAGACAAAGACATTAAGAAAGTGTTGGATTTGAAAAGTGATACGAAAACAGAGGAAATCGTTGCCAACTCTCCCATCAAAATGGATATCGATATCCAGAATGAGGACGAAACGGAACAAAAAGATCTCAATTGTGTCGTCGATGACATCCTTAAGGGATTGGGCGACGATAATGACTTAAAAGACGATCAAAAGACTAGTGATGTGAACAATAAAGTGAATGAAGAAGTGATTGTTCCCGACATTGAACCCGAAGAAGAGGTTAATGACAGCAATAGTAATGACAAGAAAGAAGACAATGCGACGAAAGTTGTGTCCGAACTGAACGATAGCTTTGAATCTGAACGTCAGCTCCAAATCGATACCGACGTCCAAATGGAGAGCACTGGCGGTGAGGAGCAAAAGGGGGATAAATGTGATGATTCAGAGAAGGTTAGCACCAATTCAGGGGGTATTTCATAAATTCAAAACACATTTGTTCTGACATTTCAATAAAAATCAAGAATTCATTGAAACCTTAGTTTAAATTCTCATTCTTTGTATTCAATACTATATTTGTCGACAAATTCACGATTTATTTCATTTAATATTATATTAAAAGTTATTTTCGTTTTTATAAATCATTAAAAAATTATTTAATCAATCGTTGAATCAATTAATCCTTTAATTAATTAATCCTTAAATCCTATAAAAAGATTAGTTTTAAGAAAGAAATGCTTTGTTTTTCTCATTTGAGGCACAAATTGTTTCTTCAGAATCTGGACTCAAATCTCAATCCATTTTGAGACTCGCGGCCGCATAACTGACCGACGAGTCCGACATATATAGACATTTACTCGACTGCGCGTAATTCAGAAACTTTATGCCCGGCTTGTGATCACTTTCCGACTCTTTCAGCTCTTGGACGGCCTGTCAAAACAGATTCAATCATTAATTGTTTGAATTTGCGTTCAATTTAGTTGTCATTACATTAAGAAGTACTCCAATCGGGTGTCGACCGCAGATAGTGTTCCCGTATTTCTTCAAATACGACGTAAAGCCCGAAGGAATCAGTTTTTCAATTGAATTCATTCCCTATTTATGGAAACAATCGGCAAATGAATACTTAATTCACTTAAAGACAAATGACTTACTGTTTCATCGAGTTTTTGAATGGATTGGTATATCTCTCCCGAACCCTTGTCGTAGTACTGGTAGCTAAACCTCGCCCCCCAGTGGCAGAAGTCCGACGATATTACAAACAGATTGTCAGTTTCGGCCAAATATTTACTGAATATTTTGCCATAAATTGCTTCCTTTTCAGTGCTAAGGGAGCCGACGAGCACCGGAACAATAGTGAAGTGCTGTCCTTCCATTACTTTGGCCACAAAAGGCAAATGCATTTCAATGCTGTGCTCGTCTTCATCGGTATGTAAAGTCATTTCTTCAAACATCGATGTCTTATAGAGTTCGGCATAAACTGAGTGTTCGGACAATCAATCCATTAATTCATTCAAATTAAGGGCTATTTTGGGCTCAAAATCATAAATACATTACTTTTCTCATCGATGTTGAGGTCATAGAGCGGTGTTTTATAGACCTTTGCGGGCGAGAGAGCACAGCCTCCGAGTCGGACGTGATGTGACGGCCCTAATATGAAGACCCGTTTACTGGAAAGGTATTCAAATTTAATGAACAAATCATTGATTAAAAGCCAAACAAATGACTAACACTTGTGTCGGAGATATCTCTTTGTAGGCGAAGGCAGCACAGGAGCCACAGTACCGATAGCCCGCATGTCTGTCCACAAAGACAATTAAATAATAACAAAACCAATGGCCTATTGTTGTCACTTACGGTGCAATGATAGCCCGGGCCGGGCCGTGTGCTGAGGGACCCGCAGAGGACAACCAGTTCTCCAATTGATTACGCAATTCATTGGCTATTAATTGACAAACAATTCAATCAATAATTGTCTTAAAATGAGTGCAAATATCAAACAATTGATTACCAGATCCAGAGTACCAACTGTTTGAATGAGTGGCCCGTCTTATCGATGCCATTGTCTTCTGGTTTGGATTGCAATCACTCTTTGGAAGTGATTATTGATTTCAATGTTGTTTTGGTTTTGCAATAGTTTTACTGATTTTTGAATTCAATTAATAATAAAATAATTGAAATAATGTCTAAATTAAGTGAAGAGTTGACACAAAACTGGTTTCAGATCTGGTTTTCAGTGAAACAAAAAAATAAGTCATTTTTGCAAATACTGTTCAAACGATTGGAGTTATTGTTAAAGCAATGGCTCTTATGTTCACTCAATAGTAGTCTTCAGTTCACCACTACAGCCTACCAATACATAGGAAACGCCTTTTGAATGCCTTTTATGACGTCATTAATACTTAAACCAATTGTTTGTCATTTGTTGACAATTATTGTGAGAAGAGTTCACAACAAACGTTACACTAATGTGAAGTAAAATGAAATAAATGATTGAAAAGTATATCAAATATTCTCTGAAACAGAAAAAGGGGGCAAAAGTGTCAATAAATATAACGTTATCTCTGTATTTGATTTATACATAAACTACGTTAAGTTTATATTAAATATTATCCCCTCTTATTGGCGAAAAGAAAATTGAGAAAGCTTATTTATTAAAATAAAAATCTGATCATGATCATTTCTAAATTGTAATAATTATTTAATACTTAACGTAATTATAAACACAATTGAAAATAATATACAAACACTTGTAATGAGTGCTTATCTACTGAACCACTGATAACCCCAACCACTGTTGACATACCTGTGCTCTCCTGTAGTGAATGAATGGGCGGTTGTGTTGACAAACATTTAAAGTTTGAATAAATGATTGATTTTTATCTTAAATTTGATTCAAATTAATGCAGAAATGAGTGATTACTTGGACTCAAACTGTGGTCAATGTCTTCTCCGACTGGTCTCGAGAGCCAATGCCATCATTGCAGAGATTCTTCGTCTCTCAGAAGTGGTGCCAAATGTCTTCAGACTGGAGACCAAATCAGATCAAACCAAGTACTCGGAAGTGATCTCTGACTTCAGTTACTTCAAGACCTGTGACTCATATGACACTCGCATTGAATCCAATCCTCAACTTCTCGATAGAGACGAAGAGTTTCGGGAAAACTATATCGAAATTTTGAGCCGTTTTTATCTGGCCTTTGAAAGTGTCCACAGATTTACCGTCGATTTGAACCGATATATCGATGATCTCGAGGAAGGGGTTTATATTCAGCAGACGTTGGAATCAGTTCTTCTCAATAACGACGGAAAACAACTGCTTTCGGAAGCGCTATATCTTTGCGGAGCAATGCTTTTGGCGGTCGACCAGAGAATCGATGGACTCGTGAGGGAAAGGATTTTGGTTTCCTATTACCGATACAGTGCTCAGAGGTCTACCTCTGACTCAAACATCGATGACGTCTGTAATCTTCTCCGAAGCACTGGTTATACACCTAATGGCAAACGTCCGGCCAATTATCCCGAAGACTACTTCAAGCGGACACAAATTCGTCAGCATTTTATCGGTTTAATAATCGGTAGATTGAGGTCAGATGACATATACAATCAAAGCAGCGCTTATCCACAACAAGAGCACCGGAGTGTAGCGCTGGCCACTCAGGCGGTTATGTTATACATTGCTCTCTACTTCTCGCCCGATATACTACACAACGAGTCGGCGGCGATGCGAGAGATCGTCGATAAGTTCTTTGCCGACAATTGGGTTATAAGTGTTTATATGGGGTTTACAGTGAATCTGGTGGACGGGTGGGAGACATACAGAGCGGCCAAACAGGCGTTGAGTAATACCATTGACGCCAAGAATATCAAAAACATCTCAAACAGACATCAGAAGAATATAAACAGACTTTTACCACAACTACAACAACTACTCAAAGAGGGATCACTGACTGAGGAAACAGTTTTAGACAACTCAACGAAACTAATGAATGTTATTCGTGAGGCAAATGTCACCCTTCGGTGGCTTATGCTTCACACCTGCCATCAGAACATCAATGAATCCAATAGTGTTGTCCACAAGAAGTGCAAACAATTGAAAGACTTAGTGATAGTTGAGAGCAAATACGAGCCGTTGTTTGTCTTCCAACTGCTCTTAAATACCGCTGAGTTTGAGCTGAAGATCAAAGAGATGTATAAACAGCTGTTGAATGAGAAGCAGAAGAAGTGGTCGTTCTGTCAGAAAGAGAGTTTCGACAGAATCACCGAATTGTCGGAAGTGTTTTCGGGTAACAAACCCCTGACTCGGGTCGAGAAAAATGTCAATTTAGAGCAATGGCTGACAGAAATGGCGAAACAGATCAATGGCTTAGTGTTTGAGGAAACGAATGCCACCAATAAAAAGACGATTCAATTAATACAAGCGCTCGAAGAGGTCCAGGAGTTTCATCAGTTGGAGAGTAACCTACAGGTGCGACAGTTCCTCACCGAAACACGCAAACTACTGCACTGTATGATCAAAACCATGAATATTAAAGAAGAAGTGTTGATAACCCTTCAAATAGTGGGCGACCTGTCCTACGCCTGGAAAATAATAGACTCCTGTTTTACCCGATATATGCAGTCCGGTATCAAACGAGACCCAACTCTGGTCATCAAACTGAGGGCCACTTTCCTGAAGTTGGCTTCAGCTCTAGATATGCCACTCTTGCGTATAAACCAGGCCTCCAGTCCTGACTTAGTGTCGGTCTCACAATACTATTCCTCTGAATTGGTGTCTTATGTCCGCAAAGTTCTTCATATAATACCGGAAACAATGTTTAGTCTTATGTCTCGAATCATTGAATTGGAAACAAATCACATCAAAGAACTGCCGACTCGTCTCATGAAAGACCAATTGAAGGCATTCTCGCAGTTAGAGGACAGATATGAGGTCTCAAAGCTGACGCACTCTATATCGGTCTTCACTGAAGGTATTCTTGCAATGAAGACAACTCTCGTCGGAATCATTCAAATCGATCCAAAAAGACTACTCGAAGACGGCATTAGACGGGAATTAGTCATCCAATCTGCCAGTGCTTTACATAAGGGACTGGTATTCAATCCAAAAGCAAAGAGCAGTGAACTCGTGCCTAAACTCAAAGCTCTGTCTCAAGTGATGGACGGCTTTCGGCGCTCCTTTGAGTACATTCAGGACTATGTGTGCATATATGGGCTCCGGATGTGGCAGCAAGAGGTCAGTCGTATTGTCAACTATAATGTGGAACAGGAATGCAATGCCTTTATGCGTCAGAAAGTGTTGGACTGGCAGAGCGTCTATCAGTCAAAGTCAATACCGATCCCCAAATTCATACCTCTCGACCCCTATTCAGTCAATTTCATCGGACGTCTCGCACGCGAACTCTTGAGGATAACTGATCCAAAGTATTGGTTAACAATTAATCCCATTTAAGACATGATTTAATTTATCTGTGCTTTCAATCAGAGCCACAATATATGTGCACTCAATGAGCACTTGGTTTGACAATAAGACTCACTTACAGGTCGTGGACTCAAAGCTCTTCCCATTAATGATGGTATAAAGCAATCACTGGTTTAGTGGACAAAGTATTTACAGATTTGATTGCCTTTTGATTACAGAAAAGCATTGGAACGGCGGGTATGAATGGTTTGGACCGGTTGTTGTCGTTTATGATTTTGACTGAACTTCAAAACATTCTTCAGTTTATGGACCGAAACTTCACTAAAGACAAGGTTTGGCCGCAAATACTGTTAGATATTACCGAAAACTTGGACTCAATTGACGGCAAAATTAGAGGTTTTTTTGTCAAACTTTTTATTGAATATAAATATCACTAAAAACCCATTCCTTAAACCAAAAGCGCTTCACTTCAACAGAATCTTTGGGACAGCTATGACAAGAGCCACCAAACCATTGCCTGTTGTGTCCGATGCGGTCGCACGTATCGGTCAAATGCAGATCATTCGGTGCAATATCGCACACGAACTGAACACTAGCTGTAAATTCCAATCCAGACATTTGGCCAACGCTTTGCAAACACTGAATGAGTGAGCACTCAATCAAATGATTTGTATTTTAATAATTGATTGCATTTATAGCGCAATAATAACTGATTTGGAGAATCACTGCAACTCTTCAGACAAGCCTTTCCTCAAAGAGGACACTCCTTTGCTCTTTGAACTCACAAACTATTTGGAATGGACTGGCATTTCAGACCCGCTCTCAAAGGTCAGCGAAATGAGATGTTTGCCAAAAGACTAATGATTTAATTGAAACAGATTTACATCACCTCAAGAGCGCCGCCATATCTAGAGTTGATATCATTCCTCTTAACCGTCACTCAAATCCCAAAATTCATTTACGTTAAGGCTATCAATGGATTGAGTGCTAAGAAAGGAAGCGATTCTTCGGACGGAATGCCATTTGTTTTGGGAATGATTTCGTTTTTAAAACAATTTCATGAGAAGACGACCGAAGAGTTCATTGCCTACTGTTCCCAATACGTCTGTTCCCAAACACAGCTCACAAACCTTAAGTATGTTTACATTTATTAATCCAATGTTTGATAAGATTTTCATTTCAATTGTCAATCAGTTCCCCAAAAGGCAGTGAAATGTCTTCAGAAGCGTATAATGTGTTGCAATTCTTGGACCAATTTATCCGCTATTCGGGACTAAAGCGGAAACTGATTGTCGAAAACATACCGGACTTTGTCTTCGATCAGTTCCGAGCCATTCAGACCATCAATAGATAATTGAAATCCAGTTTTGGGAACAAATGAATGAATTTTTTTAATATTAAATAAAAGTTTAATTTTTGTTATATTTTACAACAATTTGATTATAAAATAGTATTACCGGTGCTCTCACTAATACCTGTGCTACCACTCAGAGCTAGTATTCCTGAAGACATAACCCGTTTTCGCCAAATGTTTCATAATCTGTAAGACGTTATAGCAGTCATCGATTCCGGAGTGAAGTCTTCCGATGGGTTGGAGTTTAAGCTCTTCTAACATAAGGCCAAGACTTTTAGGCCAATGTCCGCAGTGTTCGGCAAAAGACTTCTTTACGTTAATCCAAGTCTTCATATATAATGGTATTCTTAGGTTCAAGAGTTGGCACTGATTTGGAAGCATAAGCTGGAGATCCCATTCCCCACACGTGACAAAAGTAAACCTCTTCTCATGTCTCGTAAGATCTTCACAAAGGAGTCCAACAGAAGCTAACCATTGATTGAAGTCATTGAAGACAACGTCAAAGTGTGAAGAGTTGGCGACCATTTCGTCCACAATTCCGGTGAGTTGAGTGCAAAAGTGGGTTAAGTTTGGGTTCACTTTGGGTTTGATATACCGGTGAAAGACTTCTTCGGTTTGAAATGTGTTTGCATTGACTTTAATGACCGGAAACTCAATGATTTCCATCGGATTTGTTTGTTTCGGTGAATCACAGGTCGACTCGAAGTCTAAAATCAAAAAATAGTCAAAATTTTGTGTCTTTTTTGACATTTGTTTGGATTTTAATAACGATTTTGAATGAAATTGACGTAAATTTCTGCAAATGTTTTGAAAAGCATTTAAAATATTGTTTTAATCAATAAATAATAAAAACAAACCTTTCATTCAAATTAAACACAGTTTTCATTAAATGCTTTGAAATTGTCTTCAAATTAATTGAATTTAAAATCATTTATAAATTTATTTAAAATTCAAAACAAATGAAAAAATATTTTTTCAAAATTCAATGTTTTTTTTTCATTTCATATAAAACGTTATAAAATATACGTCAACTGAGATCCGGATTATTTGACACCAAGTGTACAGAATTATCAATACTCAGGGATATTTCATTCCCCCCTTCTAGGAATATAGATTGCAGATATAAAAGTGTACATGATCAATTCATCAATTTCTGTTTCATATTCTCAATAAGTTTTGTTACAATAATTATAATAACATTTGATTTCAAATTTCAGTGAATTGTTTAAATGGATATTATTTTGCAAACAAACCAGGATTACATTGAATGCCATTTATATTCAGGAATCCTGAATCAGTGTCAAGTAATTTGTTAATTGTTTTCAAAGTTGTTATCAAAAGTTGAGAATAGATTTATTAATTTTTCAAATAAATGAATAAATAGTTTTAAAATTTAATCATTTTTATTAACCCCTGTGTCTTAAACCCCCTTAAGTCTCAATAAAGGGGTAAAAAGATGTTGATTACATAAAACGGTTATAACATTTCAGATAAATTTATTTTTTCACTAAATAATAGCTAAAAACCAAAAAAT
>JAQGAT010000771.1:0-23305 GCA_034687845.1 Pantelozetes paolii
TGTTTACCCATCGGTTGAGGCCGTAATGACCGCCACTTTCGGCGAAAGAGAAGACATTTGTTTGGTTTGAAAAATACGTGAAATTCTTGGAGAAAGTGATTTAATTGAAAACATTTTTCTATATTTTTAATTAGACTTGAACAATTAATATATTATCTTATAGTAAATTGAATAGGATTAAATATTGTCTAGTTTAAATTCAAATAATAATATCAAGTACTTTATAATTTAAGTAAAATTCAAACACATTTTCAATATATCAATCATTATTTGTATGGAAATATTTTAAAAGTTGTCAATTGTTGGGAAATAAACATGATGATATAAAAATAATAATACCATGTTAACGTTTTACAATAATTTATATATATTTCAGCAAAATATTTAATAATAAAACTAAAGAGTTAACTAAAAAGTGAAATAATATTTAATAATCACTTTTCTCATTGTAGTCATAATTGGCTCTACACTTGTGACGGCGATTGTAGACGTTTGTACCAAACACCCAAACCATATCGGCCAAGCTTAAATTGAAAAATGTTTACAAGACATAACAATAAATTTGTTTTTATTAATCTTTATTTATTAATAAATCAAACGTTAATTTCACATATGTTTTGAATTGGTATTAAATTTCTTTAAAAAATAAACATTAATTAAAAATGATTTATAAATTTTGAATAATTAATTAATTGATATCTATTTCATATACAGTAAATGAATTTTTGATGATAAATCAAAATCATAAATTATTTTCAAATATGTTTTTGTAATGTATATTAAATTTAATTAATAAATACCCCTTAATTAAATTGATTTAATCATTTTGAATAATTCATTATATTCGTTAACTAAATATTGAAACCTGTTTAATTTACCATAAGATAATATATAAACTGTTCAAGTCTAATTAAGAATATACAAAAATGTTTTCAATTAAATCACTTTCTCCAAGAATTTCACGTTTTTTTCAAACCAAACAAATGTCTTCTCTTTCGCCGAAAGTGGCGGTCATTACGGCCTCAACCGATGGGTAAACATATCAACGATTATCTCATATATTGTCTTATTTTAAACATATTTTAGTATCGGTTACGCAATCGCTGAACGTCTGGCCAAAGACGGCGCTAAAGTGTTGGTCAGCAGTAGAAATGAAAATAATGTTTCCGATGCTGTGCTTAAGCTTAAACACCAGGGATTGGACGTCTCAGGTGTGGTCTGTCATGTGGGCAAAGAAGAGGATCGCAAACGTCTTGTGGAAACAGTATTTTACTTTTCATGTGTTTACACAACTAATCCATTTGTCTTCAGGCGATTCGAGACTTCGGAGGAATAGATATCTTTGTGTCAAACGCAGCGGTAAATCCAGTAAAGGGTCATATCTTAGACGTAATGTTCAATAACTTTATGAATTATTTTGTATAACATTTGATATAATTTTCAGACAACTGAAGAACAATTCAATAAAGTATTGAAACAAATGTTTTGATAAATATTTAATTGAATTTCTGTTCAGATCTTTGATATCAATGTTAAATCTGCTTTCTTATTGACAAAACTGATTCATCCGATAATGAAATCAAGAGGGTAAGAATGTGATTGGTCATTTTATTAAGAAATAATGGCTACTGTTTTATGTCTAATAATTATTTTAATGTACTTTATATGCAGGAACGGGTCGATTGTCTATATGTCTTCTGCCGGTGCCTACCAATCCTTACCGCAGATCGGTATGTATTCGGTGTCTAAAACCTCATTATTGGGTTTAACCAGAGTTATGGCCAATCAGTGTATGTAACCCATGATGTAATCAATGTCAAACATAATTCACTACTTCTCCCTATTTTAGGCGCTGAAGACAATATACGTGTGAACTGTGTTTGTCCGGGTCTTATCAAAACACGTTTCTCTGAATTTCTTCTTATATATGAAGAGACAATTAAAAAAAGTATACCAATTAACAGGTACAGTTTGTAACTAATCATTGGTTTTAATGAAAATGATGAAAACTTTTACAATGATTGTTAGAATTGGAAAACCGGAGGAAATCGCAGGAATTGTGTCTTTTCTGGCTTCAGATGACTCTTCATATATCACCGGAGAGTCTATTGTGGTCGCCGGTGGATACCACACAAGACTTTAGACCTTCCCCAAAAAAATTCTTGTTTAATTTAAATTGATCAAGTCCAATCTTCATAATTAAATTTTACTATTCTTTGTATTTAATACTTCATTCACTACTACTGTATTAATTTCACGACTCATTGTCGTTTGAAAACTAGTTTTAATAAATGTTTAATCATTTTATTATTGAGATAATTATTACGCATTAAAAATACCTCTTTCATTTTTGTTTCATTTTGTAAACTTGTGTTTATCTATTCATATTAAACATTATCTTGATCATTCAATTAATTTAATGTCTTCACTGCTTGCAAAGAAAATGATTGATATCAGAAAAATTCCAAAATCGAGGGTAAGTTTGATACATACTCTCAATATTTGAAATATTCAATACTCAGGTATATTATATAAAATCCTGAACTCACTATTTATACCAGGTTAATTTACATATACATTTCGAAGGCTCAGAGAGATTGTCAACACTTTGGGAATTGTCTCAAAACAAAGGTTTAATTCAAATAATGATATGAAATATAGTTGTAATTGTTTTTTGCAATAAAGGCCTTAAACTGAGAGCCAGTGAGACATACGATGATATGCTAAACAACCGTATATTGAAAAGACCCGGAATATTCATCGATTTTCTCAACTCTATCTACGATTGTATGCCTGCCTATCAGTGAGTTGTCAAACATTTGGCGCTTTTATCATAACTTTTATCAAATTTAATGTTTGATTCAGTGGTGACTCAAAAGCGTTGGAGAGAATCGCTTATGAGATAAGTGAAGACCAGAGCAAACAACATGTGCTTTACTTTGAGCTCAGACTTTCACCACATCTGAGTTCAAACACAATTCAAGTCAATGAACAACTTCTTGTGGTTCCGGAATCGCATCCAAACGCCTGTTCACCCAAACAAGTGGTGGAAAGTGTATTAAAGGGCTTAAAAAGAGGCGAAAAAGAGTTTGGAATTCATTGGTCTCTTATATTGTCTTGCCTTGGAGACCACCCAGGTAGACTTCATTACCTTGAACCTATTACTACTCAATATTCATTAATTCAATACTAGAATGGAGTGAAGAGGTGCTAGAATTGGCTCAAGAGTTCAAAGACAGAGGTGTTGTAGGCATTGATATCTCGGGTGCAATGAGTGAGAGTCCGGTGGCTGACAATAGCGTTGATCGCCAACACATGCAAACATTTATTAAGGCAAAGGAGTTGGGTATTCATCGGACAGCACACGCAGGAGAGGCGGGACCGGCATCTCAGGTAGAGTTTATTGTCCAACATATGTGTGCCGAGAGGTTAGGACACGGATATAGCGGTGTACTCGACAAACAAGTGTATGAGAAGTGCATTGAGGCTAACATCCACTTCGAGTGCTGTCCGATGTCGAGCTACTATACCTCTGGTAATCGGGAACCGTTAGGCCATAAGAAAGAGGCAATCGTTGTGTTGGCCGAAGACAACGGCAACTACTCTATCAGTACAGACGACCCAACGGTGTTCAACACAGACCTGGACACTGAGTACAAGTACTTACGGGAATTGGGTTTAAATGAGTTTCACATCATTAGAGCCGTAAGTATTGATTGAATTGAATGTAAAAGTAATTAATTGTTTGATTGATTGAAACGTTGAGAACATTAATGCAATGAAAGCATCGTTTTTACCGCAAAAACAAAAGACACAACTCTTGAGACAACTCTTCGCTGTCTTTGGCTTTCAATAAGTGGTTATTTGTTTGGCATTTGATATGATTTGAAAATATTTGATACCAGATTATAAATCAATAAATGATCTTGATCAATTCTTCTTTAATTCAATTTGTTCATGGTCAGATGTTAATTGATATTTGTTATTAATTTGATGTATTGTAAGTGTAGGTCGGATATGAAAAATTAAACACAAAATGTTTCTTGTTTAATTTAGTGTGTATTACATTTAAATCACCTTGTTAAGTAAACATAAAGTTGGCAACAACGATAAATAGCAATAGCGACCTTGCGCACAATGGCCTGAACTTCGTCTGTGCCTCATCCCACGTCTCCACCTAATGGCCACTTCAGAGAGACCTCCGTGCCGTAGCCCACGTCTAGGAGTCTGAAGTAAAGTTTAGAACAAAGCCAGTGCTCAACACATTCCCCGATTTGCCGTTAAAACGACGTGAGCGCAGTCGAGACGATGTCTAACACGGCTTATGCAAAGTCATACCCCTTTACAGACCACTAAATTGAAACCTCAAGCAAACCGTACTGAGCCCACCCCCACCCCACCCGACACTCCCTGTGCTTACAGAATAATAATTTATTTTTAATTAATAAAGCAATTGATAGGTTATTGGGGAAAGGTAGGTTTGAGGAGACGTACAGTATTTGAGACAAATTGGTGGTTGTGTTTCTGATCACACACCTGACCTAGTTCTGATTAATTTTCAATTGAATTCACCAAGCAATAATAGGTACAAATATAAGGCTAAAAGAATATTTCTAAATAATAATAAATTTAATTACCTTGATAAATAAATACCTCTATAATTATAAGCGCATTATTGGTGTTGAAACCACTTTCAAATAATTTATATAAACATTTCACGACTCATCGTCATATGAAAACTAGAACCTTGATCATTTTCAATGCGGCAAAAGACATATGAATGAATGAATTCTAAAACATCTTATCGCAGATAAAAGGTTTTTTGGTTTTTATTTAAAAACGACGTATAATTATCATATATACCTGTAAAATAATTATCAGGTACACTTTCAATGGAAATAATGTGTGCAAAATGCCCCTAAAGTTTAAGAATTTCTAATGTTTTTCAATACAAATACATTTAAAACAATGAAAATTCTGTTTAAAAACCCTTTAACTGACATTCCATTACATAAATACAACAATACATTGAATGCGTTTAACATTAAATCAATAGAATTCATATGAATTTGAATTTGATTTTAAACTAAAATTTTGTTTTCAATTAAGACATAAATAGTTTCACATTTGTTTGATATTTATTATGGATTTAATGACAAATCAGTTGAAAAATGTAACGAAAGGAAAGGCAAACCAAAAAAGTGTTTTAAAAGTTATTGAAAATGAAATTAAACTAAAAAATGGAGAAAAAGGTGTAAAACGAAAATCACATCCAATTTTGTGGGAGAAAAACAAACGAAAGATTTTGAGACTTTCGGTAATTATTTGTTTGATATTTATATAAATACTTAATGTTTTGAATAATAGGGAAATAATTACAAACCAAATGATCTCAAAGTAATTGAAAGAAAAACATTCAAAAGTGTTCAAAATTGTTGTCAAAAAAGATGTTTTAATTGTATTTCAGCTGAAAATCAAAAGAAATCGTTTGAAACGTATTATAATTGATAATAGTTTATAAATATTTCAATGATTTTATTTGATCCAAGGTTTTATGGATTATGTAATTGGGAATTACAATCATATGAATTATCGGCACAAATGAAAAGATGTTTAACAAATCCTAAAACTAATGAAAACAATAGAAAAAGACTATACTTTTGGGAATATTATTATAGATTTGAATCAAAAGAAACAAAAGTTTGTAAAAACTTTTTGATAAATTTATATCAAATAACTTCTCAAAGACTAAAAACAATTCAAACAAAGATTTCAAATGATATGGTTTTAACAGATTTAAGAGGTTTTCATGAAAATAAGCCAAAAATTGATTCAATTGTATGGAAAAGACTGGAAGTGTTTCTCAAACTGATCCCGAGCCAATCTTCACATTATGGGGTAATTAGTTGTAAGAAATATTTTATTGATTGTGATTTAAACCATAAAACACTTTATAAATCATTTGTTTTTTGGTATTTAAAAGAATTTAAAATTAATTTGAAATTATGTTATGAAACCTTTTTAAACCACTTCAAAACATACTGTAATTATCGCATACATTCACCCAGGGTAGATTTATGTGATTTTTGTACTGAATTTGAAAAAACTTCTTCAAATGAAAATCAAATTTTATATGAAAATCATTTGATTCGTGTCCAAGAATACAATATATTGAAAAATACTGTTAAAAATTGTGACAAAATATTAAGCATTGAATTTGATTACAGCTCTAATAAGACTTTACCCAAACTTAATAACTCTGAACAATACTATAAGCGTTCACTTTATCTGTTTTTATGCAATTTTCATATTCATAAACATAACCTAGATTATATTTTCCATTCAATTGAAGGGGAGTTTAAAAAGGGTTCAAATTCAATAATTAGTTATTTGTTTTATGTTTTGAATGAACTGAAAAATAGACTAAATTTCAATACTTTTGATAGTATTTACTTGTTTAGTGATTCCGCAGGGGGTCAAAACAAAAACTGGAATATGATTTTGTTCTGCTCATATATTTCACATATTTTTAATTTGAAAATTACACACATATTTCCAGTAAGGGGGCATTCATTTAATATTTGTGATACAAATTTTGCCGCAATTAGTAATAAATTTAAGACTAAAGCAGTGATTGAAACCCTGGATCAATATCTTAGTTTAATTAACCCTAAATTCATTGTTTGTAAAACAGATGTTTTAAGTTTCGACAAATGTTTAAATGATTTTTTCCCCTTAAATAAGAAGAACATTAAAATATCTCAAATGAAAAGATTTGATTTTACCCCTGATTTTAAAATAACATTTTCTGTAGACTATGAACCTGGTGATATTGTACTTCAATTGAACCCAAAAAAAGATAATATTGAAAATGTTTTTTCAAATTTACAGAAATCTGAGAAAAGTTGTTTGAATTCTCGTAAAATTGAAGACATTTTTTCATTACTTAAATATATTACTGAAAATAATAGAGAATTCTATGTTAAATATTTGTCACAATTTATGTCTTCAAATGAAGACTAAATATTTGTAATATTTTTGACCATTATTTGACCATTTGTTTAAAAATAAATGCATTTTATTGTTGAGAAATGAAATAAATTAATGAAAACTTTAAACGCGTTTTTCTCAAAACTATTGTTTAAACGATAAGATGTTTTAGAATTCATTCATTCATATTTGAATAAATGTTTGCATTAAAGGGAAAAACCTTTTTTTGGGAAAACTGAATAACATTTGAGATTTCAGTGAATGTTTGTATGAAATCCTGAATTTGATTTCATATACAGTACAACAAAACCCCTAAAACGATATGAAAATTGAAGTTTTAGTAAAAATAAATAGATTTAAACATGTTTTTAATGAAATTGTTTTAGATTTTAGAGAGAATTTCAAAATATAACTAAAATTGAAAAATCAATAGATATTTCCAACTCTTTGAACAAATTATTTGAAGAAAATGTAATTTATTTTTATTAATGTTTATTTTCTTTACTGAATCTTCTTTCAGGTATTGAAAAAGAAAAATGGTGCAAGATTATTTTATTGTTACATAATTACTTACTCGAAAAATATAGGAGGAAACCCATTGTGAGATCCCTGTGAGTGATATATACCGTATATCTCTCTCAAAGTTAATCAATTTATTCAATATTATAGTTTACAACCATTTTATGATACATTGATTGTGAGACCAATAAAATATTTGATTGAAATTATGTTGAAATCAAATAAAGATTTTTTGAACAAATCAAAGGAATGTTGTATTCATTGAATCAAATGGTTTGCAATAAATATAATCGCCTTTTAATTGGGTTTAGTTTTAAATAATTATTTTGTTATTGATTTGAAATCACTTCAAAAATAACTGATTTCAAGCAAAAATAAAATCTTATATTTCAAGTGATAATTGTGACCAAAGTGTGCTCAATGTGTGGCCAAAGATTAGCAGCAAATAAAAGGTTTTCTCAAAACCCTTTGACAGATATATTGATTCATGAAATATATAATGAATGAATCCCTGGGTTGTCGTTGTCTTCAAACGATTTTATTGTCTTAAATATAATCTGCGCTCAAATTGTGAATAAAATTTTATTATTAATTGAAATAATATTATGAATCAAAAGGGAAGTCATACTCCAGGGTTGTTATACTCCAGGGATGTTATCTATGACTCAATTAACTCAACTAATATTTTATTACACGATTAGTTAAATCTGATTTAATATTTATTTTTATTTTTATTACAAGTTATTTATCAAATAATGTCTCAATTTTAGCGATAAATTGATTTTTCAAATGGTTTTCAATTTCAGTTTTGCAACAAAAAGAAAAAATAATTAGTTTGATATTTGTTTGTCTGAATGAACCCCTGTTTATGGAGATAACAATCATTATTACTTTAACATCCAATACTATTGAGCACTAAACTTCAAAATGATAACCTTGAAGGGTTACAGGGTTATTTTTATGAAACATGGATTTCAAATGTTTCCTATAATTTGATTTGAAAATTGATTTTTTATTTGAAGCCCTCTTTCAAACATTTTGACTCAATTTTTGAAAATTTAAGTCTAATCTCGTGTTTGAACTTTAATGTCTCAAATAACTCTATTTTGTATAAATGACACAATGATTGTAATGATTGTAAGATTTGTAAGATTTCGTTAATCTTTAAAAATGTTATCAAATGTTTTGAGGAAATGAGAAATGAATTAAAGATTTGAATGAAAATCCATTTGACATACGGTTTGAAAGTCAACTCAACTTCTAAACTCATATTTCTTTAAAAATCTATCGATTATTGGATTGAAATCATTAAAAATCATTTGTGAATGAAATGAAATGATCGGACAATTATGCTCTGAGGGAAGGGACTGCTCAGGAGATTTGATTCAAAGCTAAACTACCCGTATATCGTAGTGATTACAATGAGATAACTTAGAAAATAATGAGAAAACGTATACAAAAGGGTACAAAAAATATTTCAATGATATTGATTACAGGTTTTTGTTTTAATATAGGGCTGAGACTAAAAGCTTTAGATTTTGAATCACTTTATCTGCAAAAACAATACATTATTTTCTGAGAAAAACTTTCAGACAATTTATAAACAAAAAAATAGTGTGAATAAGAAAATGCATGAATAGATGAGATGTCATAGGATTTCACTGTTATTCATATGAATTATAAATCATATGAAATATATTGTAGAAATCGTATAAAAATATGTTTTGAATTAAGTGATGAATACAACTCATGGAAAGGGAGTTATTTCTGAACACTGTCTTCATTATTGTATAATATTTTTTGGACAGAGATTAGGGTCAGTCATAAGACTCATACGATTATTCAAAAAGTTTTCAAAGAGTTTTTAACAATTATTTTAGGATTTCATTTGAGTTTTAGTTTTTGAGAACTATTTTGTGATCATTTTATTTGAAAATATATTTCATTTATATTTTTCATAATAATTGTCTAAATGTAGAGAAAGAAATGTTTTTACAATAAATATGAAATGTTTTGTTTTTATTTTGAGCTGAATTTGATTGAATTTTTTATTTAATCCTCAAATTTGAGACGACATGAGGACAGGGATTGAATTTAAATGATTTGGAAATGGATTCAAATTTAAGTCATTTCTTATTTGTAACAAAAATTTAAGATTTCTTCCAATTGTTGTAATAATTTGTCAAAAAATCAATTGTTTTACAAAAAGGGATACAAAATATTAATATATTATACTTTAAAATCATTTCACAAGTGATTATAAAATTCAATGTTTTTATAATAAAATTATTGTTTGAAAGAAATGATTTTATATAATGTGTAGTTAGACTGTACAATGTGCATGGTCACTTTACTTCTTTAATAAAATATTTGGAATTTTAACAAAATATTTTATCGATTTTAAGATTTTTAACAATTTTTCAGTTTAAATAAAATTTGATAAAAAAATAAAACTTATTATAAAAAGCAATTGTTTTGTTCACTCATTTGAAAGGCTCTTTGTTTTGGTAATAAATTAAGTGTTTTTTAAATAAAAACAAATATATTTTAAATCAAATGTTTGTTTCAATGATTAAAGGTTTGAGTATTTATTCATAAATATGTTTAAAACAAATGATTATATCCTCAAATCATTACAAATAATGTGATTTTGATTTCATATTAGAGTTGATCTCAAAATAGTTCACATATTCTCCTCTCATCTAAAGTATTATTATTCTGTAAATCATAGCTCAAAAACTGAAAGCATTTTTATTTAAATATCAGATAATAAACAAAATTATTATTGAAATGAGAATTCAATGTATTTTTAAATATTTGTTATATTTATTGAAAATATGAATTCAAAAGATTGTTTGTGTGTTCAGTGATGTAAACATTTGTGAGTAGAGTATAATTGTATGAAATGATTGAAACAAAACAATAATTGTTTATAATATTGAATAGCATTGAGTACTCTATTCCCAGAAAGCACTGTAAGAATAGACAGAATTTTCAATCAATGAGTCGTTAATAGGATTTAATTAAATAAATGAAATGAGAGTTAAGTTAATCTTATTTTTCTGTTTAGTTGCGATAAATTCAAACAATTGTTTCAATTAATAGTAAAATTAAATCAAACTATAAATTGTCTGTAAATAACAAAACCATTGAATCGGAAAACATTTCATTCAAAATAAATTCATTAAAATCGACAACAGTTTTGAAATGACTATCAAAACAATGCTATAAAAAAGGTTTTATAAAAAATTATGATGTTTTGTATAAATGAAATACCGATGCGATTCACTCGGTTAGTATAGGCCCTACTATAGGGGTTAGGATGTGTTGGATTATAAAAATAAATTAATTAATGGTTTATTGAATACATATTGTAATGAAAATGTGTTTTTTTTATTACAAACTAATTATAGCGTAAAATAATATAATCCGGATATTTTTTTTGTGCATTTGTGCACTCATTGATAAAATTATGACTCAATTAACTTAACTTACATTATATTTAACCACTATTTCAAGGTTTAAGTCGACTAAACAAATGGCAAAAAGTGAAGTAGGTCATTATTTATAATTACTGGGTCTTACTATAACTATTCAACATTTCTTCATTAACTGCTACTAAATGCTGATAATATTTTACACCTTCAATTTAACCCTCTTCTGTCACCTTGGTCGTATGCAATTAACAATATAATTTGATGATGGTCATTTCACTGTTCATCTCTACTTTTTAGTCAACAAAAGTGTTTGTGTTATTAAATTGTTTTCAATTATAAAGAAATTAAAAAAAATGTTTAAAAATGAGTTAAAAATAAAAATAATTAATAAAAAAAAATAATGAAATATAAAATAGTTTTGAAATTAATGTAAGTTTTGAATCACTTTTGATTGAATTTTAGACTAAACTACAAAACGATTGAATAGTTTTGAATAGTTTTGCGCAAAATCTGAACTCAAAAAACATATGACAAGAGTCTAAACATGGCTTCACTTCAACACTAAATGACATTTCACTTCAATTTAATTAATAATTTGTTTGTATTTAAAACTATAATTAAATCAATGAATGAATTATTGATTTGTAATAAATGTGTGAAAAATGTTTAAACAGTTTATAAACAAATCAATTGATAACACAATCACTGAAATGGCGGTCAAAGACATGGAAACTGTTTATTGAGTTTTGATTTTAGTTTTTTAATTCAATTTTAAATTAAATACAATTTTATTCACAATTTATTGAAAAATACTTTACATTTAATAATAATTTTTAGTTTTAATTGTTTTGTGAAAAATATTTTTTATTATTTTTGTGTATTTGTCGCCAATTGTTAACAATTTAGTGTAAAATTGATTTTATTTTTGTTTAAAATGTTTTGTTTTTTATCTGAAAATGATATTTATTTCATTTTATTTACAGTTTTTGTCTTTTAATTGATTCAATGGTTACTCAGATCTGAAGATAATTAATGTCTAAAACTGTTTGAATGAAATGGAAATCAATTATCAAAACAATTGAAAGTAAAGACAATCTGAAGAAGTGGTTGAATGGCTGCCGGTCTTTACGACATCACTACACAAACGTTAGGCAAAGGACACTTCGCTGTCGTCAAACTGGCCAAACATTGTCTCACAGGTCTGACCGCAGATTCAAATGTTGTCTTCAATGTCTGCAATGTTTTTTAGATTTCATTTTTGTATTGATTTTTATATATTTTTAGTCAAATTTTCAATATTTTGTTTTAATCCCTAATTAGTCTCACATTTCACTCATATTTAATGTAATTTAAAAATAGATTTAATTTATAACTAATTATTTCAATATTTTTGGCGCAAATCCAACCCTTTTTGCGATAATATTAAGCATTGGACTAAAAATTGGGTTAAAATTGTGAATGAGTTCACGATTTGTGGTTTAAATGACATAAATGTTTCAATAATTACACAAAACTTGAAAAACATTTCAATTAATTATTTATTCAATAATTTTAGTCTAAAATACAATTAAAACTCATTTTTGTAGACATTTTTCAAACATTGAAATGAAATAATGTTTTAATGAAAGCACATAATAATGACATGAACTGACCCTCAGGTGAATCGGTGGCCATAAAGATCATCGATAAGGCAAAGCTAAATAAGGAAGGACTCCAACAGTTGGGGATTGAGATCAGACTCTGGTCTCGACTGTCAGAACACGAACACCAAAATGTCGTCAAATTATATCAAGTTATCGATACTCGCACTAAACTATACCTCGTTATGGGTCAGGCGTTTAGGGGTTTGAGTCAATTGTTTGCAATTAATTCAATGTTTATTACAGAATACTGTGGACCAGACGTCTGCGACCTCTACGACCACATCCAGAGGCGAAATCACGGCAATGGGTTGAGAGAGTCTGAGGCTAAACATATATTTCGTCAGATCTGTTGTGCGATATCGTACTGCCATTCCCTTCAGATCGTTCACAGAGACCTCAAACCGGAAAACATACTAATCATAGCTCAGCCGTCAGAACAACAGAATCTGAGACTCAAATACCCTTTGGTTAAACTCATTGACTTCGGGTTCTCCAACCAATGGGCTGAGGGAGAGATGTTGAGGACGTCCTGTGGATCGTTGGCTTATTCGGCGCCCGAAATACTCTTAGGTTTTAATCCGTTTTTGTTTCCTATTATTAGAGTTTAATTCAAGTGTTTTATCGCTAATCAGGGGATCATTACGACGGACCCAAAGTAGACATTTGGGGATTGGGATGTATTTTATATATCCTTTTGTATGGAAACAATCCATTTATGCAAATCAATGACAGCGAGACGCTGTGCAGGTCTGACCTCAAATCAAATCAATATTGATTTGTTAGTAAACTAAACCCTTAACCACAGGATCCTCGACTGCACGTTCACAACGCCTCCCCGGCCTTCCATCACTGAATCTGCTATTGAACTGATAAAAGCATTGCTCAAACGAGAACCGAATACCAGACTAACGATCCAACAAATAGTATCTCACGAATGGCTCAACGATTGCGAAGACATTACGTTTGAAGACATCAATAGTTCGGCAAAACTGCCAAACGTTCCCAAAAATGTGAAAAATTCAGTTCACAATAGAGTTATCGATCAAATGGTGACTAAAGGGGTCGGGAGTTCTAAAGAGCATATCGAAAAAGTGTTGGAAAGCACCAGAGCTTTGGAAGACCAACACACAAACACTTGTGCGAAGAGTTCGAGTCCGACCCCAACTACTAATGGAGAGCGAACTCAAAGCGGTGTAAATCATGAGCACTATATTAAGGCCACGTATCAGTTGCTCAAAGACAAGTCAATGCGTGAATTCCATGGTTTACATCAGACCAACAGTGCTGTCAATCCTAACATTTCGGGACATTTGCCCAAAAGGTTGCTTCCATTGAGACCTCGAAAGCATTTGATTCAACAGATCTCTAGAATTACTAAACCATTTCAAGAGGAAGAGACAGAAGAGGACAATCCGATCACATTCACGGCACCGGCAATCGGACAGTTAGAGCTGCCCAACGATGACGGCTCTGGTGTTATACTTCCACTTCAGAGGAAATGTTCAATAGTGAGCGAAGAGGGCAGTTGTGCTGCAGAGGAAAGGGGTTCCGATTTATCTAGTTTTGAAGGACCAATACCTGACCGACCACTATATGATGACTACAAACCGGTTCTTCCGATCGTTAATATAGTGGTCACCGACTATTCAGAAGCCGATGAATCACAAGAACTACAAGAATCTGAAGAATCACTTAATTATTCCAAAGAATCTGAAAAAATAGATTCAGATTTGGGACCAAATAGTGAGCAGAACTCAGAGCCAAACACCACATCCGACCCCACTTTGAGCACAACCATCACAAACGAGCACTTAATCGCAAAAACATTAGCAAATATTACATCAAATCAGTCGACACTTCATTCGGTGTCGAGTTCTCCGGAGTTACTCCGAAACACAGAACCGGAAGACATGACTGAAAGTGAATTCGAGTCGAGTGTCAAACCCATGGCAATGATCTTATCTAATGAGACAACACATGACAAACACTTCGGAACAAACGTTAGTACAAACAACTCATCCATTAATTCCAACTCTCCTTCGATGAGAATTATAGTTCAGTCCAAGTCTTGCAATAATATTGTGTTTAATGACAACGATATGAGTAATTGTGACACAAATGTCAGTCAATTGAAGGGCTCGACCAGTGTTTGTATGAAAGGTCACAAAACACACCGAACGGACTGTTGTCTCGTCTCTTAAATTATTATTCATACCTTTCATACCATACCATTCATACCTTTCCTCACATTTTGTATATAAAAAACATTAAATTATTTGAAAACTTGAATATCATTTGAATTAACATACCTTTCCTCCCAATCCTCTCAAACATAATGATATCATTTAATTTATATAAAATAATTGCAAACAAAACGTTATTTAGTCTTAAATTGAAATAAATTATTATTAATTTTGAATTTAATGTAAATATCATTAGATTTTAAACAAATTTTATAATCGTTTGAAATGTTAGACAAAAATTAATTATTATTAAAGTTTTTAACAAAAAATTAATTTTAATTTTAAATTATTTTTCATTTATTTATTAATTCTTTGAATTTTTTCATCTTTTTATAGTATTTGTGACTAAAATCACACAAAAGAGAGACAAATGTATTGAAATGTGAAATCAATTGAATAGCGATTTGAATCCATTTATTGATCGCTCTTTTGGACAATATTTTTGGCAATCATTTGTTGGCTTTCCGTCGATGCGATTGATTTGGGATATAATCAGATCAGGGGGTCATTTGAAAAGTTCATCCGCAGTGCGTCGGCATTGGGTTTCGGCTTAAGATCGAGAGAGCGTTTCAGTAAATTTAGGCTATGGTTGGTGTGTGCGCACACTGTTTGGCTTTTGCCCCTTATTTTGTGCGATATATTTGGTCTGATTTTAAATGAAAATCATTACAAAAATGACCAAAAATTTGAGATATTTTTTGATTTTTATTATTATTTCATTGTTTTACGAAATTAATCGCTATTTTGATGAATAAATATATATTTTTTGTTTAAATGAAATGAAATCTTAATTTTACACCAAAACTGGAAACGAAATACTCTTATCATTAATCACTGAAACACTGAAACGCTTTGAAATAATTTGATTTAATTTTGATTTTTTTTGTCTGAAATATACAAAACAAATAATGTTTAAAGAGATTAACGATTACTCAATAGATATGCCATAAAAATGACTTCAAATAACTTTTACAGCATTTAGTGTTCACAACATTAATATACCAGTATTATTGCAAACCCGGCGGAGGTTTTCCACAAATGCCTTACATTTGAAATAAATTTTATTATAGTTTACATTAATATTAGTGATTGTTATCTAATAAATGGCATTAAATATAATTCAAAACTTTTTTTTTGTTCAAAACATAAGTTTTGTTTTTTTTACAGTTAAACACAAATTTGTTTTTCTTTGAAATCAAATTCAAAACTAATGTTAATTTTATTGACAATTATTTTGATTAATAAAAAATTAAATGATTTATAATAACTGAAAATGTATTCAATGGTAATCTTCTTTGCAGTCAATTCTGGTTTCATTTATTTGGCTGCGAATGAGAGATCGGTGTCGGCGTCGGTGTCACTGCGTTTACCCCACATTCCCCTTAACTTATTCCAGTGGGGTGAATTGCGCTTCCCTTTAATTAGATATCAATGTTTTGCAATTAATTTGTAAACAAAATAAAAAGCATTAAAACATTAAATCTTTTAATAATTTTGTTTTTCATTTCAAAATTCATTAAAATTATAATTTAATGTTAGTTATGATTGAGAAGTCTTACCCCAACCGCCAGACATGTCATTCCATCCTCTTTTACCCCACATTCCGTTCAATTCATTCCATTTCGCTCTTTTACCCCACATTCCCGAAAGGTTATTCCAACCGGCGTTGCCTGAGGCAGGTCTTTTACCTAAAGTTGAGGATAACATGGATTATTTCATTTATATTACCGATTGATTGGTTTGTAAGACATACCCCAAGCGGCCGACAATTTGTTCCATTCCGCTCGTTTACCCCAACCACCTATAATTCAATTTAGGTAATAATATATTCAGGTGAAAATTAATATCCGGTGCCAAATACCCTGTAAATTATTCCATTGCGCCCTCTTTTCCTCATCGAAGAGCTCTGAATCTAATATTTCTTTATTTAAAAGCGATTTTTCAAAATTAATATCAGAAGAGGTTTTTGGAGACAGTATTTCAGATTTGTCCGACTCTTCTAACTGAGAAGGGGTACCCAAAACCAGATTAAGCTTTATAGCAATCAATGCCAACATTTGAAAGATAATGACAAACAGTTTTGCTGAAGAATGCATAGTATATGACCTGAATTTCAATAAGTATTTAATCAATTAATTATTTTAATTAAATTCAAATCCTATTCATAATTGAGTCAATGATACCCTATTTCATGCGTCAAAGGGAAGGAACAGTATCTTCAGAAACATCTTAAGACTTAAAAGAGTTTTTAAAAAATAGGTTTAAAAAGGTTTTCAAAATTAAAAAATATTTATTAAATGAATTGATTTTAAATTATTAGTAGTGTTTGATATTCAGTGTAAGTCCAGAGTCCAGAGTATTAGCTCACACCTCAATGATTGTGTCCAACGATTGAAACGACAATCATTTTAAAAGATATGACAATCTACTGAAGATTTGAATGATTTTTGTAAATATAGATTAAAATTTGATTTATTCTGAAAATCCATTCAATACTGAAATAATAATTCATTTCAATATAAACGTCAAATCTATTGAAAGTTTTTGTTAAAAAATCAAAAATAAAATAATTTGTGAATCATTTCTTATTGTATTCACAAATATATTGAATGCAAAAAATGGTTCATTTTATTAATATCTTTATTTGCTTTTCAAATGAAGATAAACTCAACAAAGGTTGAAAGAAATTCAACAAAACTTTTGAAATACTGTGAAGTTTTTGATCCAAACCTTTAACAAAACAATCAAAACATAAATTGAAATCTTTTGAGTTTTTTTTGTGAAGAAAAACTACTAAAACATTAAAATATATGAAAAATAAAACAGTTTTGAATATTTTGTTTCTTCTAATGACTTCTCATTTATATTAAAGTATCAAAAAATATTCAAATTTTTATAAAAGGTTTTGTAAATTAAGTGACAATATTTCACAAACCTTTAAGGAGTATAACAAAAATTAGTTTAATATCTAATATAAAAAATAGACGAAAGGTTACTTCACTGAAGCAATAGTCTTGATAACCAACCATAGGGTCTGAAAACTAATGTTTACATTGATTTCATATAAAACTTCAATATAATTGAAAATTACATCATTTATAAGATATTATATTTGACTTTCAATTGAAACCATTTCTATAAATATAAATAATTGTTATATTTATTGAATATTTTGTATACAATGTAAAGAAATATAATATATTATGATATGTTTATACATTTCAATGAACACTTAAATTGTTATATTTGGTGACAAAACTAATATATCAATAGATCACAGACCAGGGACTATTCAATCTTTATTCAGTTTTTTATTGTAAATCTTTAATAAGTTTTATATTATTTTATTCATTAAAACATAATAATCGCAAATAAAGTACTCGTGGTCTCTATAATGGCTTAGTAATAGTTTAGTTGACATTATTCGTGATAAATGAAGCAATTAATCGACAAAACTATCATTTTGTTAAAGAAAACTAAAATTTATATTATATTTACAAAAAAAAATTGTATTCAATAGAGAAATTGAAAAAATGGTTTCAATATTAAAATATTCATATTTTTACTCATTTTCACAATTATTATAATAAAATATTATACAGGGCTGTTTATACAAACTAAGTCTTTGTTTAAAGTATTAAAATTTTTGATTTAAAATACGTGTCACTTGACTTCAATGAAGATGTGAACAGATATTTGATTAAACAGATGTCAAGAAATTGAAAGTTTAATAATTAATAAAAAAAAATCATTTCAAACGTTAATTACATTTAAATTTAATGCAAAGTTTATGAAGTAATTGTTGAATAATTTAGTTATCTATTGATTGAATATTTATTATTAAATAAACTCAATAAATGTGTGAAATGTAAGAAAGGTTTTATTAATTTTTAATTTAATTTAAGAAATGAACAGAAATTTATGAGAATTATGTCATTTTAAAAATATTTAAAAATCTATTATAAACTCTATTTTTAATCTCAAAATCATTTCACTTAATGTTAACCTAATTTATAATCTATTTTCTGTGTGAACATAACAAAATCATTGTTACAAAAGCCCCTTACAGGGGAATTTGCAATCTTTTGAAATTATCAATTTGTTTGTGAAATGTAAATTTAGATTGAATTAAAAAATATTTTCTTAAAGAAATTTATTCATGAATTTATGTCATAAATCAAACAAACATTAAAAATAAAAACTGTAGATTAGATATACGGAAGAAAATATGCATTTTTAGCAATGTTGAGGTTTATTACCCCCTTCACCCTTAATATGTCACAAAGGAATTGAAGTAAGAGTAAGGAAGATCTTTAGTATCATTTATTACTTTAAGAATTAGACATACCTTGCATTTCCTACAAGTGTAGGAAACCGACATTAAGACCCTGGTAAATTTGGCATGTAAGCATTGTATGAAATGCAAGCAATGTCATTTTTGTCAAAATGAGTGCTATCTTTATAAAACTTTTAGTATAAGTTAAATGATATTAAATTTTATAGCAATATCTTATATTTGTTTGAAATGATTGCAAAAAACTTGAATAAATGAAAACATGAATTATATTTACAAAACTCTGAAGTAATCTAAACTCAGCTCTTCATAGGATTAGTGAACACTTAAGCCATTCTTATGATTCATATATCGCTAGTAAAACATCAATTGAAAGAAAATTGTGTTTATATTCCGACAGAAAATAATTTGTTTTATATTTTTGTTACGGATTTTTAATATAAAATATTTTGGTTTAAAAAAATAGTATTTAAATCCTTTTGAGAGTAAAAATTGAATTCAAACGAAAAGTACTTCAATTTATTCATAAATAGATTACGAATACCAAAGAAACGACTAAATATTTAAATAAAGTTAACATTTATAGGATTTTTCACATATTTCTGATAGATTACATTGAAAATGAACCTGACACATTTATTCGATGTAATTCAATTCATTTTATAACTTGAAAATCAATTCATGAAATCAGAAATTCTGGAAAATGTCAAATGATTTTAAATTTCAATATCTGTTTTAAATATTCATGTTTTTTGCAAAATATTTGATTTAAAATGATTTTTTAAAAATAAAATATGATTTATTTTGTTTTGATTTATCACAAAGTTTTTGACAATTTTGAGTTAAAATCAATGAATTCTGACATTCAGTTCAAAATATATAAAAAAGTTTTCATTACTTCAGAAATTTTTATCAAAATTTTAAAAATGATTTATTGTTTGAATTAAAGAAAAAATAATTGAATTAATTTTTAAAATCAATAAATTGACTCAAATTTTATAAATTTTTTGAAATAATACTAAAATTAGGTATTTTTCAAAAATAATTTTACAAAATTAGACAAAAATAACCCCTTTTTAGGGATAAATATTGCATTTGATTATAATTATTAAAGTAATATCTTATACAAACAATATTTAATTAATGTTTACATTAAATATTGTAAATTATTTCATAACTAAACTGATTGTGAGTTTAAATCAAAATATTAAACAAAAACCAATAAATATTGAATTATAGCTGCAATTCATTTGAAGTCTAAAAAACTTTTAATTAATTATTTTATATGAAAAATGATTTTCAATAGACATATGTTTAGTCAGTTTTTCATTAATTAATAATTGAAGTAATTTTATGTTGTTTTTTGATATTATGCCCGCATTTTAGACCTTATTATTCATTGATTATAAACTCAATTATGCACTCAATCAACAAATTAATGCAATAAATGCATTGAAATGAGTTCATCGACCAATTGATTGGTGTCTAATAAGTCTCTAATAGTTTTCATACATTTATTACTCTTTGCTCTTCAATAATAAAAGTAAATTTAGTCAAACATAAAATCATTTGTGAATTTGTATACTAAACTTCATACAAAAAGTACGGACTAAATGACATTTACACTTTAGGCCGGATCATCCTGTTTCAGTTATTTCAGGGTAACTTTTGAACTCTTCTGGGTTTATAATATATAAGTAAAAGGAGACGTTTAGAAACATACATAAAACCGGATCAGTTTTGGGCAGTTTGGGTCAGTCCTGTAAAGCACTTAAATAACAAACATTTTGTTTCTCTAAACAATTGATTGAAATTTCAAGCGATTTATAATCAAATTTGAAAAATACTTTCTATAATGTTTGCAATCGTTGTATAAATTCAATCATTTATTTAATTCTTCTTTAGTGTACAATAACAGTGTATATACTGTACGACAAACTTGATAATTTTGGTAATTATATCAACCCATTGTCTAAACATGACCTTTACAACTTTACAATAACTGCTACTGTAGTACCTCATTGAAGTTATTTTCTTCTCATACAAGTGCCTATACTTTATATACGATCCCAAAATGCATTTTATTGAAATGAATTTACAATTCAGTCAACAAATTGTAATATCAATTGTCATTTCTTCAATTTCATACATTTGGACAAAGGGTTTCATTGTGTTAAATAAATTGCAATACATTTTAGTCACAAAAATAAATAATAATTATTTTGAATAAAAAAAGTTTTGTTTTCTTTCGTTTCAATTAAATAATGAAATAATTTCTAAAACTGTTCATTGAATTCAATGTTTAATAGCCTATAAAAGTGAAAACATTTTGTATAAATACCCCAAAAGTTAATTTTAAAAATTATTAAAAACAAATATTTTGATAAAAATCTAAATTTAAAAATATATAAAAACCCATTCTTTTGCTGAAGATTTGGTAAAGTCTGGCACTCAATGGTTATGAAACTCATAAAAAGGAAAATTAAATTCAATGAAAAATATATTAATAAAAAAACTAAACTTAATATTAGATTTGTATTGATATTAATAAATATGTTTTGTTTTGTATATTTATATAAAAATTGATTATATATTTAATTATATTATTATTTGTGTTGAATATCATCTAAACCTAAATCTATTGCCATATCGTTGAAATCAAATTCATTTTAACTAACAATAAAAAGAAATAAATATTTTAATAAAATGTTTAACTAATTGTAAAAATTGTCGATTAAATTGACATAATTTTTATGAAGTAATGCATAAAATATTAATTAATAATTATATAAAACATTACAAAAACAAAGGAAACAAAATGTGATTAATTTTCTGATAATAAATAACTTGTGTTTTGAATAAATATTGATTTGAATGCATAATAAATAATCAAAATATACAGAAACACGCCATAAGATTGTTATACAGTTATACAAAGATTTAATTGATTTATTGTTTTATCAAAATTTAGTCCACATTTTAAACGAAAATATTGAAAATTATAGTCAAATATATATTAAGTGTAAATCAAATATCACTTTAATTTTGAATACTATCTTCACTTTTGGGGTCAATTGATATCTAAATGTTTTAAATTAATGTAAAAATGATTGAAAATAACGAAACGATTTCCAGAATTGTAGTAACAATTCAATTGTAATGTTATATAAATTATAGATAAAATATGTTATTATTTTTGGTTTGAAAGACATTTTTGATGAAAAATAATTTAAGCAATCGATTGATAAATGTCTTCAAAATATGTTTTATTAGTTTGAATCACGAAATCGTGTTTTTGGTTATAGTTTTAGACCAAAAGATTGATTTCTTTTCAATGAAAAACTGATTTGTTTTGTAATACTGTAATGTTACCCCTTCACCCTTTTTATTTCATAAAATGTCAAAATTAGACCTGTAAAACGGTAAAGAAAATGTGTCTAGATTGTAAAATGTTTACAGAACCTGAAAATAAGTGCCCAGGTTCAGTATGTGGTATTAATACTGTATTTATGACCAAATAAGTTATTTTTGTAAAAATAATTTCAATCTATTTTTATTTATTTATTTTTTGATGAAATAAAACCCAATTTTCATTGTTTTTTAAAGATATTTGAGAAATTCACATTATTGTAGTAAATTGTACAGGCAGTGTTTGTGAAGTCTAAAGTGTAAATTGTCCAAGTAACTTAATTATACTATTCGAGTATTAGATAATAGTAGGTTTTTATACTACCAGGTATAATACTGCCCATGTTTGGTAAGAATAGTAAAATATCAGTTGGAATAGACCTGAACCTATATTTTCTTTCTGGATACTTTATTTAATCTTGACCATTTCAAATAGTAAGAAAATATGAGCTTCAATACTACTTTCTATAACTCAATAAACCTGTCATTTCTTTCATACCTATCCAAACTGTTTATTTGAACTGGATCATATTCTCTTTGACACAAATTTTTAAGAGTTTTCACTAATTTATTGAATAAATAATTATAAAACTTAAAGTAAATTAAAATTTATAAAAACATCGTTAAATGTATTAAGAATTTCATGAATTTCTGTTCATTTCATGAATTGTTTTGAAGAAAACATTTTAATTAAATATTTTCATAAAGTTTGTAATATTTTTTAATAATCAGAGAGAGAGAGAGAGAGAGAGAGAGAGAGAGAGAGAGAGA
>JAQGAT010000772.1:0-23301 GCA_034687845.1 Pantelozetes paolii
TAATATTCTATATAATAAATAAAATCACTGCAATCTGCAATAAATTTATAATAATCAGGGTAATTTATTGATATTTAAGTTTACAAAATAAGCCTATTATCAGAATATACCCATTATAAGAAAATAATTTAACCCTGAATAATATAAATACTGATAAAACTCGTAATTATTCATTGGAAACAAATTATAGCAATAGAAACCAATGTCTGGTCCGCACAGGTGTTCAATGAATTCATTGACAATCAGTCTCTCTCTTAAACTAATATATTTTAATCTAAGAGTTAACTTAAAAAGTAGTTTATAAGGTCTGTGCGCCGATTCAATGATACGAGTGCTCATCAAATTCATAAGTATAATGCAAGACCCGGCAAAAGCGAATATAAATGGCAAAGATACTAATGCATAAATAGATGTACCTTTCTTAAATATAAAGTAAATACCTAGTTGTAAGTCAGCGGTAATGAAATAATAGATGAAAAAAGTGGGAAAACAAAAGAAATAATTCAATTGTTTGACCATATTTTCAATATAATTGTGTTCAACGATAGCTTTCAATAACATTTGCTTTTTGTTAAACACAAGACTTATTAACATTTTGTTATAGATTTCATTGAACTTCAATTTCATGTAATAATAAATTCCAACCCAAACACCAAATCCACTCAACAATAGACTAAATGTTTGCTCTAAAGTCACAAAATATGTGAAATCATAGAATAATTTAAGTAAAATATAATTAAGAGTCAGTGCTTTGAATTGAAAGAGCATTACAAACGTTGTAATGAAATGCAATGAAAATGTTATGAAGACTAAAATGTAAACGATTTTGAATATAATATATTCTGAGATAAAATTCATTCGTAAACAGTATTTCATATAATTAAGACTATTTAAGGGGTACTTCAATAGCTTATATCGGAGTAAATATAGTACGGTAGCAAGGTAAAATGTGTGATTGAATTCATGAATCATAGATATTATAGATAAAACAAATACAACCCAGAATAAGGATGTAATAGTGACTCCTAGTGTGAAAGCGTCGCCCAATAAATACGTAGTGTCCATGGTCATTAATTTCCATTCACTTGATTTACTAAATACACATATTGTGCAACGGATTGCAGTAAATAAATGAATAATTTTGGCCAAGGTTGCCAAAATATATCTGTATCTTGTAAAATAACTTCTCTCATATTCTTCAGCACTTCTGGAAAATGAAACATAAAATTGTGCAATAAATTTATCACACTGATCTAAACAAGGTATTAAATCATTTGCATATTTTTCTTGTATTTGTTCATATTTATGAATGAAAATAACTTTTATAAGTGTAAAAATATACTTGTACATTCTTGAATTTATTCTCTAAATAGAAAATATTTTATACGTTTTTAAATTTATTTTTATTATACTTACAAAAAGATATGATCAAGATCAGTGTTAGCTCGATATAATTGAGATAGCACCTCACTATTGATTAAATGGATATCAAAGATTAGATTAATTTTCTCTGGTGATTTTAGAGACGTCAGGATCCCACGAAAATCCTGTCAAGGATCAAGAAATTCTAAGAACAATATCTATAAAACAACAAAGGTGATTTTGGTGATTTAATATGATAACAATACAGTAGGCTATGATTTATAAACGCTGATAGATATATCAATACATTTATTAAAATTAATCTTATAGAGTTAATTTATCATGGTGAAAAGCATAATTTAATGAGAAATCATTATTATTTGTGACCCAATAAGAAGACCCAGTTGTGTCATAACAGAGCATATATTTAAACAAAAACAAGAATTGCGTCTAAACTACAAAAAAAATTAACTTTTATTGATTTACTTACTTTAAAACACTCATATAATATGAAATTTAGGTTCACACGATAAATATTAAAAATAGTTTAATAGGTCACCAAGATAGGCTACATCAGAGGAATAGGTGGTGATAATAATAGTTGGACTCAGTCGGATTAGGGCCTTCCCTCCCTTGGTGACCTATCATATTAATTGCTCGCATTAAGTAATTATTGTTAATTTAAATTACTCTAATAATATTTCTTAATATTTTATTTTGCAAATAATTTTATTTATACCAGGATCAATACAAAAAACAATATATGAACGCATTACAGTAATTAAAGTGATTATGTAATGTTTAATATAAAATATAATTCAAAACAACTTTATTATGAGAAAATAATTTAACCCTGAAACATATAAATACTGAAAGAACTCGTAAATATTCATTGGAAACAAATCATAGCAATAGAAACCAATGTCTGGTCCGCACAGGTGTTCAATGAATTCAATGACAATCAGTTTCTCTTTTAAACTAAAGTTTGTTAATCTATGTATTATTTTGTACATTAATTTATAGGGTCTGTGCGCCGATTCAATGAGCCGGGCACTCATTAGATTCATGAGTATAATACAGGCAAATCCAAAGGAAAATATAACAGGCAAGAATATTAATCCAAAAAGAGATGAATCCTTTTTAAATATATAATAGATTGCTATTTGAAACCCAAATGTAAGCAAATAGTAGATAATAAAAGTGATTAAACGAAAGAAATTATTCAACTTCTAAACCAACCCTTCAATACAGTTGTGTTCAACGATTGCCTTCAATAACATGTGTTTATTCTTAACAATAAGACTGAAAACCATTTTATTATAGATTTCATTGAACTTCAATTTCATGTAAAAATAAATCCCAACCCAAACACCAAAACCAGTCACCAATAAACTAAATGTTTGCTCTAAAGTCACAAAATATGTGAAATCATAGAATAATTTAAGTAAAATATAATTAAGTGTCAGTGCTTTGAATTGCCAGAGCATTACAAACGTTGCGATGAAATGCATGACAGAGGTTATGAATATTAAACTATAAACTACTTTGAATACAATATGTTGCATGATAATATTCATTAATAAACAGAATTTCTTATAATTTCCTGTATTTAAAGGATATTTCATTAGTTTATGTCGGAGAAAGTATACTATAGTTGCAAGGTAAAATGTGTGATTCATTTCATGACAGTGACAGATTATTGATATGGAAAATACACCTATGAAGAATAAAGAAATAGCACTGCCCAGTAATACAGAGTCACCAAATAAATAATAAGCGTCCAGGGTCAACAATTTCATTTCAGTTGATTTACAGATTACAGCTGTTATACAACGAATTATTGTAAATAATATAATCATTCTTAAAATTACAACAAAAATAAATCTGTTTCGGATGTAAACCCTCTCTTCATATTCGTTAACATTTCTGGCATAGCATATGTAAAATTTCTTTGTAAAACGATCGCATCCATTCAAAGCAGGAATTAAATCTGTTGAATATTTTTCCAATAGTCTGTTATACCCAGGAAACAGAATTTGTCTTAATTGAGAGAAAAGCATCTTGAACATTTCTAAATATTTTCAACTTTTAATTGTGTTATAAGAGCTATACAATTGTGAGTTTAGAAATACTACTGGAAATTTAAATTCAAGTTTCTCAGTTGAATTTATTATTTTATAATTAAGGTCAAATATCATATCTTATCACGTATATTTTTATTAAAAGTTTTTAAATTCCCACGGTCATGTTTGGAATTAATTCTATTTTATTTAAGTAACCATTAGCTACAGTCATGATATAATCCAAACAAAGCTATAAACCATTGAAACCCAAATATTTTGCGCGAAATACAAAATATAATTTGTACAATAAAATATTTAACTGCGCATGCTCAAAAATAATATAGTATAAACCTATTTATTGATTAAGTATTCACAAATAATACATTAAGATGATATGTTTTCAATATATGTACTAGTGCAATTTTATTACAATTGATAATAATATTAAATTAAAATTTATTATTCAGTTCAAGCAAATAATATTTATGAAAATTATAAGATTTATATCTCTATAGAAACACAGAAAACATAAATGTGTACAAGAACATATCACTATTATAATTATATTTTCTTATATAAGATTTCTATTATTAAAAATATTAAACCGATTGTAAAACATATGGAAATGAATGCGTAAATGCCTATGAAATCACTTAAATCTAAATCAATATATCCATTGCTACTCAAATCAATTTCACTAAACAAGTGCTCGCAATGTTTTAAATCGGTTTTCAATTGATGATTAATAATACCAGTCGTTATGTAATGAGATATTCTGTAAAACATAACAAATATATTAATAATAAATTAAATTTAAATTTATTTCTCTTACCGTAAATTGATTTCATGTTTGAACTCAAATTTCAAATTTCGTTTCATTACAATTGCAAGAATAAGGGGTTTGAAGTCATGATGTAGTGCTTTGAATTTAATACTAGAGCTAAATTCAGGCATGTATTTGATCAAGGCATATTTGATTGCAATATCCGGGAATAAAATAGTGTATTTTGCGTCGGCAACCCCTTTCCACCACTGAATGTCCGAGAATATGTGTCTGAACTTTTTGAATGTGTTGCCAATAAACGCTTTATTTAAGAGTTTCTTATAAACATCACTACCCTGTTTATACAGTTCATTTTGATGTAAATCGGCAATAATAACACCAAGATCAGATTTTATTAAATCATTTAAATTTTGTATTTTATCAATTTTTGTTTTAACATTTATGTGCGCGATTAGATTACATCCGAATTGAATGTTTATTATCGCCACCAAAGCAATGAATAGCAGTGATAACAGCCTCATAAAATTATTTTTAAAATAATCTAGCAACAGAACACAAATTCATCATTATATAATAGTGATAATTAACATACCTTCACTGATATAACCGGCGATTAATTTCAAAAGTAATCTAAAACCACCTTGGAATTTTATTCTATTCTCATTGATAAGCATTAAATGAAATAACATAATTAAACTTAAAATGACCATGAATATAATTGTAATTATTAGCCATGAATTCCAGCCAAAAACATAAATCAAGGAAAAAATACTTGACTGATATTGCGGTGAATTTCTCATTAAAATAACTTCTTTGTCGTAAACATAAGGAATTGAATAATCAATCAATTTCTCAATAAATGGTTTCTCTCTTAATCTGAAAGGACTGAACACTAGATCTAAACTCTTTTACAAAGTTAACGATTAGAAAATGAATATTTTGATATAAAAATGTTTTACCTTGTTTCGCATCAGGTCCATATAATCCGGTTTATTCTTTTTATATGATTCAGTTTCCAATAGACCAGTATCAATTAATGTAAAGTTGAATTTCAAAGATTTAGACACGTACATAAGTAGTTCACATAATATTCCTTTGCATTTATTTTCATTGATGTCAAACATCCAGGGTCTATGCGAATTTACAATTACACGCAAATAGTTGAACATGTTCATTAAAGATATTTGTATTTTATAATTGCGTATAATTATAGTTGCTAATTAAGATTTTATTTAGATTAAGGTAATCTAATAAAAAATACTATATCACCAGGTATACCGTATATTGAATTTAATAATATATGCAAATTGAGTTATTATAATTTAATTTAATACTTAACACTCAGAATGTTCCAGGTACATTATTACATTTATTTCTAGAATCTATTGACAAGAATGTCATTTATGTTTAAAATAACAAGTTGTAGAGCAGAATCAATATTCAACAATAAATGTTCAACATGAAAGATTTTATTAATATTAGATTAACTGAGTCATTCTATTAAAGTGAAACATAAAAGGTCACAAAACATTTGCAATTCTTAAAAAACTTATTATTGATTTTAATCAAAATAATATTTGATCTATGTAAACCAATTTATTCAAAAACAATGTCAATATTTGAAAAATTTACAATGATTACTTTATTGACTATTTATAACTAAATCAATTTGTGCTTAGTTTTGTCAATTATTTTTAAAATATTTAAATTTAAATTCAAACTATTCATATTAAATATACTAGGTGAAATGAATTCGTCAAAATAGATAATTGCACTCAATGTGATTTTATTTGTTTTCAAATAAGTTTTCCGCTTATAATAAATGAATGGATCTTTCCTTTAGTATTCAAGAAAGCAATCAATATTTATTTAAACATCTACCAATCACTTTAATATATCTGATAGTTGACAGGTGATTTATTTTATTTGCCATTTCATAGGGTTCATCAGTAAATACAGTATACAATAATGAAATATTATTTGCTGTTATAGTAAACATTTACTTTTGTTGCACTCAATTGAACTCACAATTGATATCAAATTAAATACTCTTTTGATTAATATTATTGAATTAATATATCAATATTTAAAACAAATTTAAAAACAACAAAAATCTTGCTTGCACCTTTTTTATATCAATTTAAAATTATGTTTATTTGAAGTGATTTTATCTTTATTATAAAATTATAGAATCGTATTGAGACGTCGATTAACTAATTAACTTAAATGATAATTATATTAGTTTACAGTAAACTTGAATAAATATATAAATGTGATTTATTTAAATACAAGGTAAATACAAGAAATTCCAGGTAATTTGTTTAGGAATTCAAGGCATTTTAGAGATAAATTTTATAAATCATTGAATAATACGACGAGAAATACAATCCTTAAGAAATGTCAAATATAATAAAATTATTGACAAATAATATAAATCAAATTAAATCAACATAATTTTATATTGTGCCAGAATCAAATTAAATATTAATAGTTAACTTTATACTTTTGATATTTAAGCGAAAGTTTTTATTTTCAAATTGCATTAAAATTGTATTAATAACTGACAAACAGTTATTATTGTCTATAAATAACTACAAAATTATTGCATAAATAAAAGTGAATAACAAATAAATTATTGATATTTTAAGCGCAAAAAAATTTCAGTTTGAGATTGCAGTTAACGTCTGTCCACTTGAACTCTGCTCTTTCGCCAATTGCACCACAGTTTTCAACACTACCGCCATATGGGCCGCCATTATCCGGCTGTCCTGTAGCCCAGGCGGAGAACTTCTCTGACACCGGACTCTCGTCGTCATACATCCAATTCTCTTCAAGCATTTCATCGGATATTCCGATCCAAAACTCAATGAAAAGAAAATTCATATAAAAACACAATATTTTTATCAATTTATTGATCAATACTTTCATATCTTTTGCAGTTCTGATATCCGGCTGTTCTTCGAGACGTTTCTTAGCGAACGCCTCATGAAATCTTTGTTCCTCAAGGTTTGTAGGCATCGGTAGTGTCCGACCCTTTTCCGCACAGAACGCTTTGGCCTCAATTTTATTCATAGCTGTGTTCACATAATGAGCTTTAAATCAATGAATAAAAATATTTAATGCAATTTCAATCACAATGTCATGCAATGGATATGAGCTCACGAGTCCGTGGATAGCATTTTCCGGAACATTTGCCAAACAGACGACAATAGCCGTCCTTTAAGTGCTTTTTCTGTAAATTAATGTCATTTGAAATGTTTGTCATTTAAATCTGAATTACTTTTTGTCGTTAATAATAACTTATTTAATATATTCTGTGAATAAGATTAAACACCCTTTGAATTACATTTCAAAATCAGGTGCGGTTTAGATATAAATAAATTATCTGAAATAGTATTTACCTCATATTCAGGGCTGTCCATAATGTCATAGTAAGCGTACCCTTCTTTAGGGATCAACAGTAGAGTCTCATTAAAGCAAACCGAGTCCGACATCAGAACACACTCTCCTTTCCCCCAATTAAATGACTTGCAGTCAGGCTTTTGTTTCATACAATTGTATAAACAGACAGAAACTGAGGAAACATTGTCTAAACTTTGAAGTTCTGGCACCCCTTCCAGCACTTGATTCATCCGGAATAGTGATGAGGCATAAAGTGTCTCCGGTTTTGGCAAAAGGTCTCTCTTTTGGCCAAAAACAACATTAAAAACGAGAAAAATAATTAATTTGAAATAATATTTCATATTATTTTACAATCGTTTGACTTTAATCTGAAATTCAACCCAAATGTGCATTTATTTCATACAAATTATATTAACGTCAAAATTATTAGTTTTATTTTTGTGTTATTCATCGCATGACTTAATATTTGTGATAAAAAACAGTTAAATAATTGAAATTTCATTTATATTTTGCACATCTTTTTAATAATTTAATACAAGATTTGATTTATAACTAAACACAAAGAATATGTCACGAAATCTACTATTAATTTGATTACTTAAACCATAATTCTTTACATTAAAAATGTATCATGATCATTTTTTAATAAACGAGAATTTAAAAATAACAATTCTAGTTAATAACAAGTGTACCAGTACAACTTATATTTCTTAAACTACAATAGTTTGCAAACTAATAATTAAATTTTAATAAAAATAACTAATTTTAAAAATAGATTTAAATTTCAAATAAATAACTGTAAATAAAATGAAATACAGAATTCCGTATCTAATATTTCCGTATCAATATTAACCTTGGTATCAATCAATTCAATACTTTTATATTACCAGGTAGTATTATTCTGAGTGATAAATAATAAACAGAAAATGACAATATATTTTATGAACATATTATTTATTAATAATAAATTTATTTATGTACTGATACTGTAATACTATAACATTATATAACATATACAGTAATAATAACATCACTTATTGTTTGATTTTAAATTGCAATATTGCAGTTTATATTAGTTTAAATGTGCAAGGTGGCTATATATTAATCATTGAACACCTGTGCAGACTAAACATTGGTTTCTATTGCTATGATTTGTTTCCAATGAATAGCAAAGAGTTTATTCATTATTAATATCTTTCAAATTCAAACTATTTTCTTAGCTTTAATTTTAAATTAACATGGTACATTGAGTATACTGTATATACCAATATTTATTCAAACAAATTATCTTCAATTCTTGTATATAATAATATTTACTGAAAAAGAAAATTAAATTAAAAATCAATTATTATTTTATTTTAACATATTTTGGCAAAAATTTATTTCAATTGAAATGTTTTCAATTATTTTAAACATTTCTCTTCCAATAGTTATTAAGGTTTGGCCAAACATTCAGTCCATTATTATTGTGTCTATAATTGTTTGGATAGATCTGCGGAACAACTCTTGACTCTTGTGTCCAACTATTGAAATCATTTCTTGGGTTATAATGAGTATACTTTCCGTTACTAACAATATGTTGGCCAGTCTTACACTTTGGTGTCACCCGTGAAGGCCAATCACATAAACCTCTTCTGCTGTCAAAGTGTAAACCATTCGGACATTTGAAGACATGTTTTCTCAAAACGGGATTTCTTTCACATCTGAAGAATTGGTTGCAATCATTAGGGTCTCTGAAAAAGCCTTCAGAAATGCATTCAAAACCTTTTCTTTGAAAGCCATTTACTCTTAGTATTTGAGAACTAACTATACTTTCGGCCGCTATTTGAGGCTCAGGTCTGTTATAACGAGAAGATTGAGAGTAGGTTTTGATACCACTATTCATTGGACGAAATGTTTTGGTATCAGATATTGTTTGCTGAGTTTGTGGTCGTTTTGGTCGGAAATACGGTCTATTCTTTGGCTGAGCACCAGATTTTGTACCAGTATTTGGTGTTTTAATATTAGGTTTCTGTTGTGGACGTGATTTGGTTCCCGACATGGGATTCAGTTGTTGTCTTTCCTGTTGTTTATTATTTGGTCTTTTCTTTACTTCTTGTCTTTTACTCATTTGTGGTCTGGGGTTAAAAATTGGTTTACTTTTGGACTTCGGAGGAGATTTTGGTTTAGGACTGGATCTCATCATCGGCTCATTTCTGCTATTATTGGGTACTTTTCGGCCACCATTTGATCCATTCATTGGTGTCTTTCCCTTATTATTTGAAGGTTTCTTTACAGCGTTTTTATTAGACATTGCCTTTTGTGGACTTTTCATTTGCGGCCGAGGATTAAACTTTGGTGCAGTTTTTATATCATTATCTTTCATCTCTTTCATCGGTTCTTTTACACCACTTTTACCCTTTTGTCGTGAATCTGATGCCACTTTCGATGCAGTTTTAGTGCCTTTTGTAACGGGTTTTGGCTTTGCTTTTGATTGATTGGCATTGGATTGGGGTTTAGGTCTGGGTTTGGGTTTAGATTTAACCTCTGGATTTGGTTTGGTTTGAGGTCTGTCTAAAGATTTGGTTCCACTTCTCATATCTTTCTTCGGATCACTTGTTTTTGTTCTCATTTCTCGTTGCCTTTCGTACTGTTGTTGACTATAATCTGGTTCTGAATTAATTGGTTGATTACCTGAGCTCTCCTTTGCCTGACCTATGATTTTATAATAATATTTAGGTTTAGGTTTAAATATATTTTTAGATTTTGTGTCAAAAATGATTAGTTTTTATTATTTTTATCATTTAAGCACAGATTTAGTCATTTATTAATTGCTGTTAAAATAAATTATTGTTAATTTTGTTTTACTCATTATTGAACTTCATTCAAACAGTGCTTAACCAAGGACTGTTAATTACGTGACCCCAACCCTCTTCCCCTTATAGACTGCACTATTTGAACAAAGATTTACAGTAAATGAACGCAAATATGAATTTTGTTTAAAATTAAAAGTAAACACAAAATAATTAATTGTTATTAAAAAGCATTAAATGTTTTGTGAATTAAATGATTTTATTTTGAGATTTCATGGTATTATTTGTAGTTAAAAGTTGATGACATTGTTAATTTATTATTCAGGATAGTTTAGCAAAACTGTTAACACAATTATCAAGATATTTATGAATAAAATACAAAAAACAAATAAATAATTTCAAAAAAGTGATGAAATCTTAGTATAGTTTGAAACAAACATTTGATTAGGAATTGAGACAAAAGTTATCAAAAAAATTGTTATCAAAGTCTGAAATGAATTGTTATTTCGCTCTTAAAGTCACAAATAATTATAAAAACCTTTTATCGGCTGCTGTTCTGACACTTGACTATCACTACTCAGTTGTCCATCACTTCTCGACTCATCATAACTGTATTCAATAAAACCGTTGCCGCCCTGTTGTGCACCGTTTGTCTGACAGGGAGGGTATGCAGACTGTGGCCAATTGCAGACACTATACCTCTCATCAAAATACAGGCCTTCGCCGCACCGGAAGTCGTATCTAATCATTCCTAACTGTGAAACACATCTGAAGAAAGCGTTGCAATCATTTGGATCTCTGAAGAAGCCTTCTTGAGTGCACTGATAGCTTGAATTAGATACTGGCTCTGCCTGTGGCTCAGGTGGCGGCTGTTGTGCACTTCGGTCGGGCATACGATTGCGTTCAGACGCAGCGGCGAACTGACCGCCAGGTTTGGAAGCACTGAATCCCTGGTCAACCATCGGTTCCTCTTCTTGTTCTATCATTTGTTGCGGATATTCTGATGGTCTGCCGGAAGGTCTCATCTCTTCAGGCATTTGTTGATCCAATTCTTGTCCCATTTGTTGATCAGCTTCTGGAGGAGTGGGGGGTCTTGTCTTTGGTGTTGGTTTGGGTCTGGAAGTGGTTGAAGATATATCCAAAGGTAACTGTTCTTCAGGAACCTGTTGTTCGTGTCGTTGTTCTATCGGTTCTTCAGGCACTTGTGGTTCTTCAGGCACTTGTAGTTCTTCCTCTTGCATTGGACTCTGTTCTGCGCCACTCATTGGTTTCATGTCTTCAGGTGTTTGTTCATCAGCTTTCTGTGGCTCAGGTTTTTGCTCTTCAGGTACCTCTTCCTCGTGTTGCTGTTCAACCGCTTCTTCAGGTGCTGATGGAGTCATTGGTTTTGGTTTTGGCTTAAAAGTGGGTTTTTGTGTTGATCTTTGACTTTCACCAGAAGATGGTTTCTTCTTGTCCTCAACTTCCTGTTCAATGGGTTCCTGTGCTTCAGGTGAAGGAGTGGTTGATTTTGATTTTGTCGGCGCTTTTGTCTTCATATCCATTGGTTTCCCTTTTGTATCGGGTTTTGGTGTTGGGGTAGTCATACTGTCCTCTGCCTCCTCTTCTTGTTCTTCCTGTTGAACAGTTGGTTCCGTTGATACCAATGCCTTCCTCTCCTCCTTCTTTGTGGACATCGATGGCATCATATCTGTTGTCTCAGATTCTGTTGTCGTTTCTGATGACTCAGTAGTAGACTTGGCTTCAGTAGAGGACTCAGTGCTCATCTCAGTTGTGGTCTCCGAAGAAGTTGTTGTCATTTCTGATGAAGAAGTGGTCGATTCAGATGATGGTGTTGTCGAGGCTTCCGATGGTTTAGTCGTTGTTTCAGATGATTGAGTGGTCGTCTCTGAAGACTCTGTTGTGGTTTCGGAGGGTTTTGTAGTGGTTTCTGATGACTGTGTTGTTGTGTCTGAGGATTGTGTTGTCGTTTCCGAAGATTGTGTCGATTCTTGTGATTGTGTTGTCGTTTCCGAGGAATCGGTAGTCATAGTCATAGCCTCTGTAGTGCTTTCCGAGGACTTAGTGGTTGTCTCCTGAGTTGAATCAGTTGTCATTTGATCTGATTGTGTGGTTGTTTCTGTAGTGACAGCACTGGTAGTTGAGGTCATATCTGTTGGCGTTTCTTCAGTAGATTGTGTGGACTTCTGGCCTAACAATCAGTTAAACAAATATTAAAACAATTAATAATAAACTGAATACTAATCCACAAACTCTTTGCTGTTGTAGATGTGGGACGGGGTGTGAATCGGGGCTTATCCTTCAACTGATCCTTTGAACCACCTTTCCTGCTGTCGTCTAAATACAAACAAATCAATTGCCTATCATTTCAATTGACTTTTAATCCCATACCTGTTTGACCCCCTTTACTCTTGCCCTTACAGGGGGTGGTCTTACTCTCTTCAGTACATTTACCGGACTTCTCATCAAACACTAACCCATTGTCGCACTGGAACTGATCAGCTCTGAAGCCACCGTCAGATTCAGTGCATTTGTAAAACATATTACAGTTCTTCGGGTCTCTAAACGACCCACTCTTACGGCACTGGAATATTGAAGTGACTGGAGTACAGTTGCAGTCAGGATCTGCCGGTGCTATGTCCTCGTCCTCATTGTCCTTCTCTTGAGTGATCTTCTCACTTGAATCCTGTTCTTCTGATGGCTCAGTGGCTGACATTTCAGTTGAGTCTTCATCCCTTCCCTGTTGTTCTGTTGGCACTTCTGTTGTCTCCTGTTGTTCCTCTTTGGCAGTGGTTGTAGGCATAGGTGTACTGCTGGCAGGTTTGGGCTTACTTTTGGCAGTCGTTGTCTTCTTCTGACTCATTGGCTTCGATGGCAATGGTTTTGGTTTTGTCTTTCCGTTTGTCTTAGATTTTGATTCCGTTTTGGGTTTGGGTTTAGTTTTTTGGGCAGTTTTTGTCGTTTTTGGGGCAGTTTTTGTCGTTTTTGGGGCAGTTTTTGAAGACTTTGGGGCAGTTTTGGTTGATTTAGGGGGTGTTCTGGATGACTGGGCAATGGGTTCACCCGTACCATCCATTCCCTGTTCACCAGACTCTTCGGCATCTTCTTCTGATTTTTCATCCATTTTATCCTAAAATAAATAAATTTTCCAAAAATGAATCAAAAGTTAAAGAAATTGTGAAAAAATAATACATTTTTCATATTTTGTTCATTAATTTCATCTCTTTTTGGCATTTCCTGCACATCAGACCACTCGTCATCAGTGGTGGCACTGGAAGGCGATGGCGAGTAATACCGATGCGGATCACGTGGTCTTATAGTAGGGAAGCGATCAAATCGATCGCTTGTCAGAGAACTGGCAGTAGTTTTCATCTCTGGTCGCGGTCTGAATGTAGGCTTAGTTGTAGTCCTGGACCGCGCGGGACGTCGTGTTGGACTGAGTGGGGGTTCGGTTACATCTTCTTCGTAATTATCAAGTGCTGGCTGTTCTGCAGGCTTCTCATAATAGTCTTGTGCACTGTTTGGCTGTTCCACTGGTGACTCATAATTATATTGAGGCCTTACAGGAGATCTGTCCGGAGTGTCTACCGGTGCCTCATAATCATATTGAGGTCTCTCAGCCGGTCTTGCATAGGAACTCCCTCTATCCTGACCCCTGGCCGCAGGTTGTATATCATTGCTATGCGGGGACGGGCTATCACAGGGAGGTGAAGAGTGGGGCCAATTGCACACTGATATGCGTTCATCAAAGACAGTACCGGGAGGGCAGGCAAAGCGGTAAAGTCGGAAATCAGTGGACCCCTCGTCGGCAACACATCTGTAAAACTGTACGCAATCTTTAGGATCACGAAAAAAGCCTTCACTTTGACAGAGAGTGTCTGAAAATAACGTATAAATAAATTGTTTAATAAATTCAATGAAATCTAAAAATAGATTTGAATTTCATTTCACACTTACTGTCGAAATGTTGAGCAAAACTCTGAGACAATAATTGCCATAAAATTAGTAAAACTGAACCAAACTTTGTATTCATAATAGTTTTGAACCGATTTTTTGAACATTCAATGGAAATATGAACTGAAAGTGAAAAACATTTTTTTTGAGTTTTATTTTTTTATTAATTTATTTTTTTTAATCAAAAAATATTTAACAAAAAATAAGATTTCAATTGAAAATTGATTTTAAATTCAATTGTCTGAAAACATCACTAAAAAAGTGTCAATGAATTGAAAACAATTGAATTAATATAACTCGTGATTCACTGAATATTTTTCAAATATAAGTGTATTTAAGACTTTGAATAATAATTAAGAATTGATTTTCATTTCAATTCAATAAATATTTTTTTTCATTGATTTTTATTTTCTACTGTTTTGTCAGAAGTGTTAGAAAACATATCATTTGATTTCATATCCTATTAATAAAAACTTCATTGAAATAAGCAGTCGTTTAGTGTATATATTCAATAATAGCCATGGATTTGACACAATATTGACAACAATTCAAAGGGTTTTCCTTTGATTTCTTCAGATTTATGTCATATTTGTTGAATAAATAATACAATTAAACACTAAAACAATTGCTAAACTGTCTTAAACCTAGCAATTAGTTTCAAATCGGAGACTAATATCAATGAGAAACTAAATGTTTCAGAAATTACTTTCACTTTTCTAATAGACATTTGAAAACAAATATTAGTTTTAGGTTTTGATAACTTATTATTACATCAATAGCTAAGCGAAAGTAATAAATGAATATTTCAATTGAAATTTCATATTCAAAGATGATTTCAGTCAAGCAATCAATCAATCAATGATTTAATGCTTCAATACTATAATTGGAAATACATTTGAGGTTTAAATGAAAGTGTTATTGAAATTCAAGAAAAAAAATATTTAATTTACAGTAAGATTGAAAGCCACTAATGAATTATCACAAGTAAACAGAGAGTACTGTATATGAAATTTAATTGCTATTTATTTTTAGATATGATTTACTGTTAACTAATTTTTATGATTAATTCAAATAATCAAAGCTTTGATTCATTTTTATTTCACTGTAGAAAAGAAAATATTGTTTTTCCTATCATTTGATTGTAAAATATAGTATCAAATCTTTGGCAGAATTTGTTGTTAAAAGACATTGAAAACAATGAAAAATATTACAATTATTAATCAAATTAACAATTGTATGAAAAACTCATTGTTTAATACAATTAACGACTTATTAATACTTATATTTTTTAGAAATAAACAAATAATTAAATCTTAAGTTGATTTCAAATGTGATGTTTAGGAGAAATCACTCAAAGATTTAATACACTATTTTGTACTCAAAAACCATTAAACATCAATTTAATCCATAAAATCATTACAAATTGTATAAAGTCTTATACAATGTATAAAATTTTGTTTTTCATATTTTATACAAAAGATTAAAATTATGTTTTGTGTGACGAGAAATAGTCTTTTAATATGTGATACAATATTTGAATATTTATTTCTGTCTATGAATACTAAACACTGGTTTCATAACATCTTAACTTTAAATTTTAAAGCAAACAGTTGTTAAATAGTAGGCAATCGGTGGCCGACATTGACATCAATTTGCAATTGAATGCATAAAACTATATTTCATTCAATCTTTCAGTTACGCAAAGAATGCGTTCATTTGTTTAGCAATTGTGTAAAACATCTGTTTTTCATAGTATTAGACAAAAAAGAGTTTAAAGATTTGTTTGTTTTGATAAGTGATTCACGAATTCTCTGCCATTTATAGGCTATTGTATTAAGTGTTTCATTGAATGGTAATCAGGGTAAAAAGCATTTATATTTAAATATTGAAGTGATAACAGATCTATTTAAAGTAGGTCTTTATCATACAATGAAAGTTTCTCAAACAGTATATGAATGTCAACTATTATATCCTAGCTTAAAGGTTAACTATTCTAAACTAGGAAAGGTTAAAATACTCAAAATTAAATCATCTTTAAAGTAATTAAAGGATATAAACAATAGATTGTCAATTCAGTTGAGCATTATTTGAATAAATTGAAGACAAGAGTGAATATATGAAAAAATAAAGTATAAAAAAGTAATTATAATATTTTTAAACTCTCTTATTGTGAGTAAAATTGTTTTGTTTGTTGTGATCTTGACTTTCATAGCAAAACAAAAACTAATAATGAATTTCCTCTTCACGTACACTAAGACTACATTCAGAAAAACATAAACATTTTTTAAAGACTTTATCTGTCATTCAATGAATGAATTTGAATATTTAGTAATTATTTTATTTACTTTATGACTGAAATTATACTCAAATTTTATTTTAAAATATAAATTGATTTTTAAAATAAAATACAAATATTTTATTTGAAATTTTGTTCAAAAATAAACACAAAAATCAAATTAATTTTTATTATTTCTATTCATATGTTTGTCTTAAAACATAATTATTATAAGACTTATTGCAATAAAAGATAAATTGAGTATAACTTTAAATTTCTACTAATTTTCAGCAATAGAAACACAAATAAAATTTTACATACAATTAGTGTTTAGATTAATATAATTGTATGAATAAATGGTTATAAATAGCAAAACAAAAGACTTTTACATAAATATCTTTAAATATATTAAATCTGAAGGTTATGTGAAAAGCAGTTTATGATTGCATAACAATAAACACTATACTAATGAAAAACATTTAAAAATCAAATTTACAAATGTCTGGACATAAAGAAGAAAAATCGGAAAATCCTTATCTAATTGTGTTTTAAAATACCTTTTTTTATCAACACTTTTCTGAGGATTGCAAACAAACTCTTTAATAAATGGTTTAAAAACGTGTCTAAAATTTTTCGGTGCATGAAATCAGTTAATAATATTTCAATACTTTTAGTGAAAAATAAGAAAATTGTTTTCAAAACGTTTATTCATTGAACACATGAATCAGTGAAATGATGTAATCTATGGTTACATAACATAAGATATTGAATAAAACTATCATTTGTTATATTCAATCAAATATTGAACACAAAAAGAGATTTTAAAATCTTTTAAAATTATAATAATTAAAAATTATTTCACTTTCACTGCAATTATGTAATCAATACTTAGATTATTTAAGTTGTAATGGTAAGGGGTATATATTTAAGGGTACAAGGGAATACAAAATATATATTGCTTTAAAGATGTTATTTATAAATTATATACTAGGTTTAATTTAACATGCTAATTTATATTTTGAAATCTAATAATTCTGATTATTCCCACAAAATCTATGATTATTTCTTAAATTAAGTAATTGTTAAACCATTTGTGTAATTACTATACTGTTATCAGACAATAAGTAAGCAAGGGAATTTTATTATGCTTTACTATTTCTGATAATTAATGTTCTCTAATTTTATTTTATGTGTATGACAATGGTCAAATATACAGCATAAGTTATAATCTAAGATGTGTAAATTATTAATTTAATAATAGACAATAAAAAATGACATTGATGATAAAAACATGTCAATCATCTAAAGGAGTAATTATTATAAGCGCACCTAAAAATATTTAAAATATCTAAACAGTGTCATAATGACCATCAAATTATTTTATGGGTAAATGATTCAATCGCTGTATAGATATATTGAGTTTGAAAAAACCCTGTTTATTATATGAGACTAAATATTCAAATTAAACCATAAATCATAAACAGATATAAAACTTCAAAATCAAAATATTTTATTTGTTTACAAAAATATTGATTTATTACTAAAACAAAAGATAATTATAATCACTATTATTTTGAGTGAAAAGTAAAAAACTGATAATTAATTTCAATAACCAGAGTCATATACATTTCAATATGTAGTACTCATTGTTAATTAATTATTATAAATTTATTTTTGTTACATAAGGTTTTGCATTACTAATGATAATTAATTGATGTTAAGATCGTATCAAACATTTTATCAAAATTTCCCCCTTTTTTACTCTTTTATACACAAAAAGTCATTTTATATCAAAATTTAATTTTCAAATCAATCCTATTGTACATCAATTCACATATGATTTACCGTCAAAACTATTGCTAAGACTTGTGTGAAATATGTTTTTCATTTTTAACCTTGTCTTTGATAAAGCCTTGATTATTATACTAAGTTATGTACCCCTGGCTATAATATGGGCTAAATATATTGTTGATAAAAATCATTTGTCAATCATTTAGTGATTTTTCATAATTAAATTATTAAACAATTATTTAATGAAGTTTTAACTCAATTTGTTTTGTTGTGTTTGCTTTCATGAAAACCAAACAAACATTTTTAAATTACTTTTATTTGTATTTTATTGTTATTTTCATTATTCCTATAGTTTTCAGTCAAAACCTCACAAATAATTAGTGGTTTTCCGTCTGAACACTAATAATGATTATAACCTTTTGTTTGAGATTTATAGCAATTTTCATCATTTCTGAAGGTTTTGTCTATAGTTGTGATGAGTTATAAAAATTAATATCAAATATATTGAAAAACGTTTACAATATTTGATAAATAAAATCATCTTTTCTTAACTCAATGATAGGCTATAAATAAAAATTATATATAATATCAGTGTTTTTGAAGAATTTATTTGTCATTAAATCATAATTTGTTTTTTTCACTAAAAGCTTTCAAATTGTATTCAAAATAATAAATCTTATGATTTATTAAATAATTCAAACATTACTAGAGTTTCATAACTGTTTGAAAAGTAAGCAATGATTTCATATAACCTGAAAAATATTATTTCAATTGATTTCAAACAAATATTCAATTGATTTAACCCTTAAAATGATGTAAAATAAAAAATGTTTGATTAAATATATGGTTTAAAAACAAAATCATACCTGAATTAACTAATTACTGCATAACCTCCTCATAGTCGACAAATAGGGGTATTTTTAATCCGGAACATTTTATACATTAATTTATAACCACTTATTGTTTGTTTTAATTATGAAAAATATTAATAAATTATTAATTTCTTAATTGAAGTCAAGAATCGATTTACTAATACTGTATTGACATTGAAATCAATATTCAATTAAAAGTGAAAAAGATGTTAACATAAGCCTTGAATTCATTGAAATCTTATTATTGTTTAGCTTTTAATGAATTTTAAACCAATTTTATAGTTTATAAGTAAAATATTTGATTAATTACTGATAATTAACTGTTGAATAATTGGGTAATATATTCATTAGTTATATTGATTTAAAGAAAAATAAGGGGTATTTCATCAAATGTTTAATTTTTAGAAATAGAAATTGTAATGTTTTTACCCCCTTTTCAAGTTTACATATATTTAGATAAAAGCAATAATTCATTTACAGTGCAGTGAATACTAATTAGAGTTTGTATTAAAATGTAAATTATATTTAAATTTATTTAAAACTTATTTTTAAGATAAAAATATAAAGAAATTGAAATTTCAGTGACATTTTAAAATTAAATACAATGACAACCAAGTTAATACTACTATCATTTGACAACTGTAAGACAATATTTTAATATCAGATGTGATTAAAAAAAATATAAATCACTTTACAATTGGTTTTTCATTTATAGATTTTATCCTAGATCATTTTAAAAATTATAATTTTACTCATTAAAAACATTATCAATATTTATGGACAATGAGCTCATATTCCGAATAGTATTCTTCTCTTATCACTATTGACAACAAGGCTTTGTCCCCCAATAGAGCACAGGTATGTATATCACAAGTTGTCTAACTTTTAGCTCATCTCTTGCTTAAGGCTAAATGTTTTTTATAAATCATTCAATGATTTAAAAATATTTTTGTTTTATTTTTTTTTGAAAGACTTTAACTATTAATCATAAAAATGAAACAAAAAATAAAATATTCTTTAAATTTTAAAAAATAAAATTATAAATACTAATTATACATAAACACCCTGACAGGGGGTCAAGTATTATGTCAATAGAAAGTGACAATCCTATTTATAAATTCTTATTCTATGATGTGTAAAATCATTTGTCATTTTATTGTCAATAAAAGCAATTAATTCTCAATTTATATGATTTCAGATTATATTCAAAACAAAGTTATCAATCATTTACTTGAAATCATTATTCATTTTATTCATTAATTTAAAAATTATTTACAAAATAAATATAAAAATTATCATAAAATCTAAAATAAATTCATACCTTTGATCCAAATATTTTAACCCTTCTTCAATTAACCAGTAATGATTTCAATACCATTTATGATAACTCTTTTTTAATAAATAAAATCTCACTCTTTTAACTAAAATGATTAAAAAAACGTTTGTTTAAATACTTTGAACTAATTTTCATTGTTTACTTAAATTATTTCATTATTTGGAAAATACTTTAATATTTTTTTTTTCAATATTTTTATACAATATTTGAAATCAAAAAATTCCGACAAAACTTTCCACAAATTGATTTTTGATTAAAACAAATAAAAACTATTTAAACAATAAATCACTTGATGTCATGAAAAATGACAATAAATAGTTCAAAATCTATAATTCAAAAAACATTTGCAGAATTTAAGTCAATATTTATGCCAAGAATTTCCAGAAATATTATTTATTTGAATTTTTTACTGAATTTATGGGTATTTTTCTTAAGAACCATAAAATAAGTCAATAATTAGTTTGAAAAGCAATTTCAGATATAATTTGTCAAAAATATGTCACAATATTATCATTAGTTTTCATACAAATTAAATGATAGACTAAAAATGTATTTAAGAAATAAAGTAATCAATAATTCTTACCTGAATTACTTGAACACAGAATAATAAATGAATAACAAATGATTCAGATTAAATTCAAGAATAATTTACATAATTATATTTACAAAAATAAGCTTGATTCAATTTTATTTGTTATAAACTAAAAACTAAATTGAATTATAGGAACAAAAAAAATATTTAATTAATTAATAAAAGACTTGATTTTGAAATACAATATAAAACTGGATTCAAATGAATAGTATATAAAATGAGGAGAGGATTCACAACTGGTATCTACTCTTCAATAACTCTCACTCTTATCGAGCATTGAATTCATGAAAAAAAGTAATAATAAAAACACTTTTGCCTTCACTTTATGAATGGCTATAATGCAGTCAATTGTGTTGTGGTTTCTCTTTCTCTTCGCGCCACTGATTCCCAACCGGTGTGAAGAGCACTGGCAGTTGAAAAGTTAACTGTAGTTTAATATGTAGACAACATTTGATATCTTCAACACAATTCACTTAATTTCTTAATTGAAGGCTATTATTATTGATCGGAGTCTTCTCAAAGTCAATATACAGTAGATTACTGTCCTTTCATAAATAACTTTTTGGGGAAAAATTAAGTCATTTGTAATAAAAGGATAAAATGTTTACATTTTTGAACACAATATTCATTACTTTAATGACTTTAAGGGGTTTTCTATCATTTCTTTTTGTTTATTTAATTGCAATGAAAATCAAATGAATTTTTTAGTAACAATGAAAATGTTTACTTATTTTTGTCCAAAAAAATGTATTTTTATTCATAAAATAAAATTAAAAATTTTTAAAAAACAAAGAAACCTTGAGTATTTTGAAAATTATTTATTTTTTATGAAATAATGTAAAAATTAGTTAAGATTTTCAATTATCGAAAAATTCATTATTAGTTTTTCGGCCGATATTTTTAATTCATTAGTCCTTCAGAAATGAATTTAAAATTTTTGACATTTATTTCATCTTTTATTAACAAAAGATTTTTTGTTTAAATTTTGAAAACTTTAATGAAATTTAAATTGAAGTAAAATTAAATCACCTCATTATAGATTGGCCCTAAAGAGGTACCTAGATTAACATAAGTATTGCATTATAAATGTACTTGAATTACAAGTTTACTTATTGTTATTCATTATAATTGAATATATTTATATCAAAATTCATTTTATTAATTTGTGGTTCACCAGAGTAATAATATTTCAGCAAGGTTATGTTTAAGAGTTCATTTCTATGTGATTCAATAATTGGTTTAATTTTGACAACACTATTATTATTAACAATAGAATCAATGAAAGTTAATGAAAGTATTGAGGCGTTTGGTGTAAACATAAACTAATTTTTAACATCAATTGAACCAAAAAAATGTCGTTTCAGATAATAATTATCAAATAATTTGTGATAAAATGTCAAAAATATTTTTTAAAGAAAGTGAATAATGAAGTGATAATTAATCAAATCAAATATATCAAACAATTTCACTGTTAATTTTAAATAACCTGTCACTTATTGACTTAATTTATATCATTTTTAACAAAAAAAATCTATTGTTTTATCAAATATTAACGCATCAATAGTTATGTCTATTAATATAATATCAGATTTCAATCCATCGATAAATATATGAAAATTATTTTTAACATTTCATAAGATATTTGTTTAACTCTTAAAGAGTTCAATGAAAACTAAGTATTATTTGAATTCAATTAAAATTTTAATTAATTATTCGTGAATTGAATTAAAGAAAACATTTTTAATAATAATTATTATTTGAAATATTATATAAAAGATTTGATAATAATTACACAAAACTTTAATAACAGATAACATTACACGCAATGAGAAAATAATCACAACATTAAGTCTAAACACAAATATATCTGTTATGCAATTGAGTGTAAAGTTGTTTCAATAAATAATCTGATGGATTAAGATGGAGATGAAAATTCTACGACTCAACAAGATCACTTTATTTACAAGTGCTAAATATTATTGGTGGTAAAATAAAATACAATTAATATATTCTTTAAATAAATTAATTATAAAATAACTGTTAATTACACAAAAATATTGATTTATTTATAACAATTT
>JAQGAT010000773.1:0-23301 GCA_034687845.1 Pantelozetes paolii
GAGAGAGAGAGAGAGAGAGAGAGAGAGAGAGAGAGAGAGAGAGAGAGAGAGAGAGAGAGAGAGAGAGATGGAGAGAGAGTTTATATTTTCAAAAATACTTTATTTGATTTGATTTCTAAAACTATTTTTTATTATAAATCTAAACAAATATTAAATTAAATTTCAATTGAATTACAAAATCAAAACTAAACAAAAAATGTTTTACAAAAACACAAATAACAAAAAAAACTTTATTAATGTTAACAAAAATCAAAAGCAGACAAAAACTACATAATTTAATCCCTTATATGACTTTGCGTTCAATACTTGTAAAGTAATAAAGAAAATGAAAATAATAGTATTTTTTCTCCCCTTTTCTCTTCTCTTATTGTTAGACACCATTAGCTTAGGACTAATTTATAAGATTTTCATCCCTTTCCGACTAATGGGAAATAATTTGCATTTTATATTCAAAATGTAATATAAATCTTAACAAATGAAAACTTATGTTTTTTATCCCCTGAACTAATGTTCTCCTTATTATTCATAATTAAAATAAAAGCAATATTTTCTTGAATATAATGTTAAGTAATTTGAATCAAAAAGTTTCCCTGAAGTTAGCAAAGAGTGTGAGTTATTAAATGAAAAATAAAATTCAATTCACATGAAAAATAAGTTTATCTTTGTTTCATTTGTTATACTATTAAGTCTTGCAGTCATATCTGAAAAAGTGGTTATTTTTGCGCTAATATTATGAACACATAAACAGTATTTGAGTTTCAAAAACACATTTTCAAACTTAGGCTTAACTTTCTCTCTGAAGAGTACAAATAAGAGGGCTTTTTATTACAGTTATAAGACTTAAGATATATTTCTCTAAATCAAAGCCAAACACAAGACATGAAGCCTAACGGAGACTAAGAGTAAAAGTTTTTGCTAAAGATTTTTATCTTAATATAAACTTTTCTTATGACTACTTCTACTGCTCGTCAAAATCGGTTAACGCCTTATGACTGTGCCATTTGGCCCAGTATTACGATTCTCAATGAGCGCCTGCATGTGTGCACAATCACTCATATTTAACCGGGATATCACTGTTTCACTATTCTCTGCCACAACTGAGACATCGATTTTATTTTATTTTTCATTTCATATAACACTATATGTCTTATAGTTATTGTATTTCCCATCAAAACATTGGCTGAAAATGGCTTTCAATTCAATTAAAAATTGTTTGTATTTTTAATCTCAAAGATTGGACAATAAGTTTCGCCAATATTACGATAAAACGCATTCAGTGTTTATGTCATTAGTCTAAACAAAGCACTTATTGTATTGAAATAAATGTTATCACAAGTTATGGCTTAATGTCTCTTATGTTGTCTTAAGTTTTGTTTATTTTATAGTTTGTCTTAACTTTTATAAGGGATTACAGGCTTTGAAATAAAAGTTATTTCACTCAATACTCTCTGTCCTTTCAATTATATTCTTGCGTTTAGTTTACATACAATTTATTTGAATATTAATTAAATTTTTAATTTTATGCAAAAATATTTGATTCAATCATTTGAAGACTGATTTGTATTTAGCAATCATTAGTTGAGATAGGATTTAAATGAAGAGTAAATTCATTAGTGCTTTAACTTTAGGGCGAATAACGGAAATAAGTTATTTAAAAATCCTATCCTTTAGTGAGAAGTGCAGAGTAACCAGTGTTTTGGACTTACACTATGCCTGACTTACAAATATCACTGATTAAAGGCATAACCGATGCAGAGATTTGTTTGACAGTAAATAAATGAGTCCTTAAGGGGCTATAAATTGCTATAAAAGTGCCCAAAACTGAATGCAATTCACATCTAAACAGAAAATAAGCGAAAAAAATCCAGAGAAAGGTTTGGAGAGAAACCAAAGTTTTATTTAACATTTGAATCAAATAGAGATAGAGATAGGGGTAAAGGGAATGGTATAAAGAAATCCCTGATATTCTTGTTTTGTTTGAAAGACAAATAATTGATTTCTTAGCAAAAGATAACCAAAACTGTTGTAATAAATGTTTCAAAAACTAAAGACAAATGTATTAAAAGTTTTTTGAATTAATGTAAAAATGTTTTTGAAAATTACAGAAAACATGAATTATATGTCATTAGAGATGAGGTTTTACTAACAAAATGTTTTAAAACAAAAGTTTGATTACATTTTTTGAAAATTAAATTTTTAATCGATTTCCCCCTTAAAGGAGAGAAAAGTTTTAAGTCTAGGCTTGAATTGGTTTCAACTATTTCTTCTGCATTTTAGAGCAAAACATTACTGTTTAGCTCTGAATCCTCTGAAAATGATTTTATTAAGTAGTTATAAAACTAATGCGTGTAATAATCATTTAATTTTATACCCCCTGACACCCCCTGTGAAGGCTGTAATCTCTCATACAATTGAGTGACTTTAATATGTCTTACAATTTAAAGTTAAGTCAAATATATTTTTATAAATATTTTGCTTAACTTTGAACTAAAAGTCCTATTAATGAACTGAAATGATATGAAATATACTTAAAATCTTTTGCTGTTTTTGATTTACGTTTTATTAAGCAATGAAAGCATGGATTTAGTGAACAAAATGGACTAAAAATGTTTATTTATTGCTTAAAATATCTTAAATATAAAAGTAATTGCTTTTTATATTTATTGGGAAATAAATTCAATACTTAATGGTCTCTAAACACAAAAAACAATTACATAATTATTAAATACTATAAAATTAAATGTCTCTGATTATGTAAAAATTAATTCCATTGACGACTCTGAGTGAAATTTAAATAACATTTCTCCTATTATTGAATTTCTTAAAAATCTTATTTCATTACAGTTTATAGAGTTTAGTGTTTAATAATCTAGTTTAGTATAATTGTGTATATTTGAGAAAATAAAGAAGTGTCTTGTTAAATTATTAAATTATCATGCTCATGGGTAAAAAATAAATTTAACCTTCAATTCAAAAATAGTTTGTCTGACACACCCACACACACAAGCAATTAATTGACAAATTAAAACAACACAAGAGTTGGTGTTTGTCTTCCCATCGTTGAGATTAAATATCCAATTATTTGAAACAATTTCAATGTTTATTAATTGCAAACAATAGGGGAAAACAATATTTATTGTGTCTGTGCTCTGCCTTTAGATTAAGTTTTCTCTACCGACCCATTGGTGCGACTGTTTTTGCAATAAATTATTGGCTTTCCGTTCAGTACTTTGTATTGAATTTTGTGAAATCAAGACTGAAATACAATAAAAAATGGGTTTTCTTAAAGAAATTGCAAAATATTTTTACTTTTGATATATTAATGTTTTCTGCCTTTCCTGTGACTCTGAGATAAAATTCAATACCATTTCTCCTAAAGTGTGAAAAAATGTTTCACAAGATTTGTGATGAAAAAGAGGGCTTAAAAGCGTTTTTATTGCTAAAACTCCAAAGCCTTGATCTTAACCATGAGTTAGAGCCCAGTGTTTGAGTAGAGGAAAAAAGTTTTAGCAAAAAGTTTATCAATAAGTTGTCTAAAGATATTTGAAGTGAAAATACAGATCCGGTAACAAATAATAGCAGTTTAAGGGCACTGACAGCAGATTCACGGGAAAGGTATACACTGTGAAGGCCCTGGATCTACACTGTCGACCGATTTTACGGTAAAAGAGATATTACTTTCGATTAACAGAAGAAATAGTCAAAAATCGGATCAAAAAGAGAGAGATTTTTCGCTAAAATATTTGAAATATAAGTAAAAACTTATATTTTATTTCTGTTTGAATGCATTTCTAATAAATTTCAAGCCTTAAGCCATTTGATTGAATTCTTAACATTGCTTTCACTCTATTTTACTGTTAGTATATATATATGTTTTACTGACACTAAAAGTGTCACAAATTTATCTTTTATGCCCTACTTATAGATAAAATACATTTTAGGGGTTTTTGTAACACTTTTCTTCTCTTTTGATTTATTTCTGATTTGCTTTTGGTCTAAAAAATCGCCAACCAATTGATTAAATCTGTATTTATTTATCTGTACATAATTTCAATCATATAATGGTTTCAAGTTTTCAAGGATTTATGAAATATTCAAAAGTTTTTATATGTTATTATTTATTTCAAAAAATTCTCTACAAATTCAAATAATATTTCTTTAAAATTTGAGATTTTGTTTGTCATTGCTTTCAATACTATTTTGCTGTTTATTGGAAATATTTGAAGAATTTGTAATACATTTGAACATAAATTCAAATATTATTTTAAAATCAGAGATAATCACAAACATTTTTCCAGGGGGGGGGGCGCAGAGGTAAAATGGCAAATTCTAATCAATACTAAATTAATTTAACTTTGTTTTGAATTTCTATTTTAACCTAGAATATTTATAACCCCCTATATATTTGCAATAAAATATCTAATCTATCAATAACGTCACATTATACCATAAATAATATTAAATACATAAATTACGACAATGTAAAAGTAAAATGAATAAGTTGAATAATAGATTAAAATTTTTAAAATTACATTATCTTATAGAATTACATTATAAACTACTTAGTTTTATAAATCTAAGATGTTTCCACGATTTTACTGGGTTAGGGGTATTTGGGCTGTATCTAACGGCTATCCCTGTTTTAAAATAAATTATATTTTATTTGCAATACATTTGTTGAAAATATAGGATATTTTTGAAATTTATATTAAGTTTTATTTTGAGCCCAAAAAATAAATACAAAATTTAAGTGCATTTAATAACTCAGAAATTTATTCAATAAAATGAAAATTGAAATATTTTTTGCATCAATAAAATCAAATCATTTTCAGAGACTTTGATTGCAATAAAATTTATTCAAACGTAAGAACAAAACAAAATATTCATTCAGTTTTGCATTGGTTTGCAATAAAAAAATTTAATAACACTTTCAAACAAATAAAATATTTTTCATTTACAACAATATATTCAACAAAATTGTCATTTATATCAAAAAATCTAATTTCAATGCATTTCGAAAGAGAAATATTTGTTGGTTTGGTTTAATCTAAAGCTATATTTGATTTAATATAAAAGTAAATTGTTTTAGATTTTTCAACAAATATTTGAACCAATTTTAATATAAGAAATACCCATTCCTTTGGGTGCAAAATATAAATGCATTTCACCATTCAATATAATAATTCAATAGAGACTCACAAACACTGTCTGACATCTGCTTGAAATCAAACACATATTTCATTATTACAGAGATTTTGAATTCAATAAACTGTGCGAAAAGTATTGCGCAAAACATTGGGGACAAAAAAAATCATTCACTCATTCAGTCATACAATGAGTATAATTGCAATGACTTTCAGTGGAGAAATCAAATGCAAGCCTATGTTAAACATCCAATGCTTTACAGTTGATGTCAACTAAAACTTTTTGAAGTGTTGGTCAGAAATACAACTCAAACATCAGTTAATAGTAGTCATCAGAAAGTTGGTACTAATGGATCTCTGAAAGAGAGCACTGGTATGGCTATTGAGTGCTCTTTTCTATTAGTTTTCGGGGAACAGATGTCACGTCTATTGATAGGCAAACAATCGATAGTCTATTGAATGAGATTACGATTAAAAGAGTAATCGATTTCATTAACTCTAATTAATTAGTAGTACTTTTTGGGCACAAGATATCTGTGTTTTGGGAAATCAATGCCGACTTTTGTTAACAATTTTAATGAATAGCCAAATGTTTGGATTCATTGTATTACCGGTACTGATATGTCTGTGCACTCTGCCTGTAAGTGGTTCAGACTATTAGACATTAGACTTTTGGATGGGAACTACCAGTGCTAACTGGTCTGACATTTGATTAATGAATATTTTATGAACAAAATCATCAAAACTATTGATTATTTTTAAATATTTGAGTGAAATATAGTTTTTTTTAATATAAATATTTGAATAAAAAAATTATTTTTCTTACTTTTGAGTGAATAATCGATAAAAACGTTTTTTACATAAAAATCATTTAAAATATTTGAGCAAAAATTGAGAAAATAATTAACAATCGCTTAAAAAGTGTTGTGAATAACCAAAAATTCAATTTCACTTCAAGTCCTCATAAATATTCAGTACTTTATTAATCAATACTGTAATTATCGGCAAGAATTAAATCCAAGGTCTTATTACTAATACCTATTTTGAATAATAATAAAAATAAATGTTTTTTGAATATCAAAGAAAGACTTCATTGTTTGTGCAGTACTTCTACAGTGAATGGAAAGTTAAACTGAATTTTATACTCAAATATCACATGAAATGACAGAATATTATGAAATATTTGCTAAAAATTAAAGAAAGAACTCATACTTTATGTCAATAAAAATTAATCAAATATTAAATATTCATTTCATTTGAAGAAAACACGCGATTCATAACCAAAATGTATATAATATTTGAATTCAGTTTTTGTTGAATTGCTTTTGAATAACAATTATTTCATACAACTCTGACTTCAATACAAATAATGTTTTGCTTAAAAACTACACAAACATTGGAAGAAAATTACACTTATATTTCAATTATTAGATAAGTTATACTTTGTAATCCCAAACTTAACCCTGTTATTTTTGCATCTTAAAACAAAACTACAAGTAGAAAAATAGATAGTATAAAAACAATTAATATTTTAAGTAAAAATAAAATCATTCTTACATTTGCTTTCAAATCAAAAACATTTTTAATCCAATAATTTTGAAATTCAATAATTATTTCAATGAATATATTGTGAAAATATTTGACGCAAACGAATGGGACTTAAGTTAATCAATGACTGAGTTATTCATTGAATACAATATAAGCACAAAATAAAAGCAAAAACTCTTTCTTAAAATTAATTCACTTTCATATCAAGAATATTCTGACGACTCTGAAGTCATTTATCACTTTTTGGGCTTAAGATATGAGAGCACACATACACTCACACACAACGCGATAGCACTGGTAAGTCAACTCAAATGTAAGACTAAAGTGTTGGACAGACAGCCAGTGACTGTGAGCTGACACCTAAATACTGATGATTTTGTGCTCGGATTCTGTGATTCCGTACAAAACACTGAAAGTTAGTCTCTGTTGGAGTCAGAGGAACAGTAGTAATGTCTGTGCAAATCGGAAATGCATTCTTTCATACGTTTATCTCTTCTATGACTGAACTGAAAAAAAACTATTCTTTAGTTTTGATGTCCGATTGAGTGATAGTCCGGACATTGAGATCAGTGCCGGCGCTGACAAATCAAAGCTCAAAGGGGTCGGTGACGTAAATGGCATAACTGGCGCTCAATCGCATACAATGCACACCAGTGTTCTGGTTGTGTGCAAGCGTTTAATGCTGGTGATGATAGCACAGGCAGTTTATTGTTCAATCCAAGGGCACTCTCCAGTTCTCCTCCTCTAATGCTCTTTGGGCTAACAGATCGATTACATACAGAGCACAAGAACAATAAGCCTGTGCTCTCGTTTATTACATGGCTATAATAAACGCATAAAAGAGAGCACAAGAAGTCTTGACTAAAGTTTTTGGCGTTTTGTAAAGAAAAACAAAACACAACCAAAACTTTTTGCTCTGACTTTGGATTGCATTTTATTTCTGATATATTTTAATTAAATATTAAACAAAATTTGAGTTATTTTTAGTTTAATTGAGTTTTTCATGAAATATTAAAATAGATTTTGTTATACAATGTTGAAAACTATTCATATTATTGTCTGTTTTGATTAGAAATTGATTTTATAGCCCCTGAAAGCGCCGCCCCTGCTAATCAGAATTTATCTAGGTCACAGTGATTGTTCCCATAATTATTGGTAAATCGATAAAAAACTTATTTCTATTTTTACTCTGAATCTATTTCTCTGTCATTATTACACTGCATGCAAATGCATATCACTTTAAATTGTGCTTTCTTTATTAAAACCTCTTCAAAGAAAGGTTAGCAAAAGTTGATGGATTAGATTTAATTAGATTTTGATTGCCTTTCAATCACTGTTTTAAAGAATATCTCATAATTAGTTATAAACAGAATATTCTTTACATTAATGCCTGAAAACAGAGAATTATTTGCAATAATTTGCAATAAAAACTGATTTCAGTTATAAAACTCATTATAAATATTTATTAATTTATATAACCCTGGAGAGATTAATTATTGTTTACAAACTTTGTATGGATGGGAGGGGTAGCACATGGAGGTAGTGATATACAACAGCATTGGTGTTATACCGGTAATAATAATAAATAATTTATTGAATGTCCACTCATTTCAGGATTAATACAGTAATTGAAAAATACTTATTATTATATTCTGGTTTTGGTTTTGACCTTCAATATTGACTATGCAATTGACATCAAATGAGGATTTATATCAGCATTTCATCTCAAAACTCATTAATAGTAGTAAATAACAGAATATTCTGTATATTATTTATAATTACTTTCATTTTGACACAAACTTTGATAACAATTTGATATACAGTTTGAGTATTAGTTATATTAATAATTAGTTTGTATTTTATTTACAGACGAATAGCTGTTATTTTGAGATTAAATATAAAAAGTAATGAAAACCCAAAAATAAATTATTTATTTATTTTAAAAATGGCTTTTGTTATCAATTTGTTGTCAAAAAAAGGATTTGAATTGAAATTAGTTTTAATATTTTGTTTTAACGCCATTTCTCTGAGAAGTAATTTGACGTTTAATCAAACCCCTGTATAATATCCATATATTGTAAGCGAGAAATGCAAATGAATTTCAGTTTCCACTCAAATGTGTTAATGATTTGAATAAATATTTGTTTTCATATCATAAACAAAAATATTTTCACAAATAAGTGAAAGAAAATTAATTTTCTCTCTTATGTGTCATAAATAAGTGGTTTTATCGCTGTTTGAAACCCATGTCTCAAAATATGGGAATATATTACAAAATAATTCATAGCAATATCTGAGCCCTTATTTATAACCAGGCCAGAGATATAAGTGTGCAAACATATCACGACTTTTATAGCAATAAAACATAAATTTTTCAAAATTAATAAAATTCTCTCTTTCTTTGATGTCTTTCCCAACAGTATTGCAGACAAATTAGTTGTCAATTATAGTGAAAGCGTTTATTGGACTCAATATCTGAAGCAATAAATGACAAAATTCTTCGCTATATTATGGAAGGTATGGTATGTTTACATTCAATGACCAAAATATGTGAATAAAGTCAGGGGTTTAGCACTTATTGCTTGAATATGATCTAAATTTTGCTGACCTTTACTCAAATGATTATCAGTTGTGTTGGTATTAAAGGTCTATTTGATTAATGAAAGCAATGAATGAACGAAAATATTGTCTTTTAATGTAAAACACAATTAAATTGCTTTAAATTAATGAATGAATGAACGAGTGGTCAATAAAACAGCAATTGATTGGTCTCTCAGGTCATCAATTGTGAGGACTTTATATGACAATTGAAATAATTATTGTTTCGGTCCATAAGTATTGTCTGAATTAACTGTTCAGAGTCTGTTTCTGTCAGTCGTTGTCTTTATTTTACGGCTCTTTTATCACCGATTTTGAGGATATGTTCATTGAAAACAATAATCAATTGGTTTCTCAACTAATTGTTAGTTTGAGTGCATTTTAGCTGAAATTTTTCAACAATTAGTGAACAAATGGCTGAACACTAGAAGGAGAAGAAGTGGAAGAATAGTGAATGAATTGAATGAAAGACAAGACATAAGAGTGAAGACAAAAATTTGGTGAACTATTGTTAACTATTTTTTAGTTAGACTTCAAGTATAAAACATCTCATAATTGAAGTGAAATCTCGTTTTATTCAATAAATTTCCACTCAATTCAACATTAATTTCCTGAAGAGTTGTGACACAAGAGAAGACAAAAAAAGTCGTTTCAAAAACTTTTTTAATATCATGTCTACAGTGAAAGACATCTAAAGAGGAATAAGAAGTAAAATATGAGTCAAAAGATAAAAGTTATATATTTTTATAAAAATAAAAACTTTTCTCTCCTTTTGATCTCAAGTTAAGATTTTTAAAACGCTTTGTGAGACAGGTATTGAGAAAACAATTAAAAACGTATTAAAACTTTATTGAATGTAAAGACTATATAATAAAAAATAAATTACAAATAAAACTAAAACTAAAAGTGATATCAAAAACTCTGTTTCAGTTTTTAACACAAATAGTGATAAACTTTTTTTATACACATTTCTAAACAATAAATTACTTTTTATGGCATCTCTTTCTTATTCTCTAAATGAGTGCCACAACTGTTAAAACACAATATAGTATAGGAGAAAAAAAATCATCTCACAGTGCAACTACTTTTCCCAAAAGATTTAATACCTTTCTCATTGGCTTTTACGAAGATTTAAGTGAAACGAAACACTGAATCCCTGACTGAAGAAAACGGCAATATATTTGTTAAAGCATTCAATAAAAAGTGAAAATAATATAATTTTATTGTTTTAGATATAAGTGAAAAAGTGATGTTAGTGTTGATTTCGATTGTATTTGTAAATCAGAGTTGCAATTGTCCTGGTTACTAATTTAATGCCGTAGAGCACAGTTATCTGGGTCCACTCAGAGCAACACATACTGAAGTTTGTATTTATCAAACAAACAGTTTTGCGTTTTCTCGTAATTATCTGTTTTGTGTCTCTTCTCTGACCACCAATTCATTGCAAACTTTTGTCCATTGAATTGAAATCTGAACTCAAATTAATTAACTCTATGTTTAGGTATTGTTTTGTTTGTCAATGAAGGGAAACAAACAATAAATTAGAGACTAAACAAAATTCGTGCTTAAAATACGTTATTTTTGATTACAAACCCCTTTTTGTTTATTAGGTTTTAGGGTTAGGAATAGGGTTTGCAGTGCACAGGGTCTCTGGTCTTAATGCCGGACACGTCTGGCTTTTAGACGATTAATTTGACCGACAAATAGATAGTTATAAATCATTGTATTCCAGGTCTTCGGGCACTTCCCCTCTCAAGACCATTGTGATAGCACTGGGAGAGACTGACAATAACAACACCAAACGGCAACGAAATAACAACATTATTAATACATTTAAATGCTTTTATAAATGATATTTAAACGAATTATATAATTGTTTTGAAAATTGATTAAATATTTTATTTTTATATATTTATTGTTTATATCCACAAAACGATGGGTTGTTTTCAAATGCATTTATATCAAGGTTTTTATTCATATATTATTTAAGACCAAAAATAAAATGAAGAATAAATTGAATATTTCATGAAATTTAGTAAATATTTTATGAAAAGCACTCAACGATTATATTCAATGCCTTTTTTATTGTTCACTACAAAAGTTGGTGGGAGAGAGGGAGAGAGCATAAAAATTCTGATGCCTTTCATATATTGGACTAAAATATTGTTAAAGTATTGAATTTCATATTCATTTCATTAAACGCTTTATCACTATATTTTACAAATTATTTTTTTTGATGTCGATATAACACATAAAGATATGAGCATTACGTTTAATAATAACTACCAGTGCTCTGTGCATCGCAGACATACACACACACCCTCACAAAGCCTGTGCTGTTGTGAGTATATATTCTAAGCACTACTCAAAAGTGATGATCTTTGCCTTATTTCAAATTACAGGTTATCCTGACTTTTATTATAGACTAATGTTTTGGTCCATAAAATGGCAAAAACTTTATATATTTTTTGTGCAAAGAGTAGTACTTTAAGGCCATTATTATTGAAGAGTTTTGGCTCAAAAATATCTCAGCCATCAAATAAATTGAACAAAAAATTTCATTTTTCATATTTGTTATAAACTTTTACTTGTGTTGAGTTCAGTGATATATAGGGATATTCAACGGAAATACAGGCGATATTAGTAATAAACCTAAATTTAAGTTTTGTTTTCAACAATCAATTGGATTTCATATGAATTTTACTGAATGTCTATTCACTTGTCATAAAAGTCTGAATAAAATTAATTGACTTTTATATTGGTTTGCATTTCGTATCCATAGATGTAATTAATATTTATTCAGTTATTCAATGCTGTTATTCAGTGTATTGTGACACGAGTTGTACATAAAAGAGAGAGAAATACATGACTAATGAATCAAAATGTGGAACAGAATTGAAAGTCTGTTGAGAATTGTTAATCAATAGCACCGGTAGTCGTCAGCAAAAAATAAGATAATTTGCTTATGGTTTTGATGTATCTCAAGAAAATGCTCAATAAATTAATGATAAGCAATATATTCTGTCAATAAAACAATAACCTAATTTAGTAAATGTAAATATGATACATACTCTGTACAAGCACAATTATGCTATTTTCTTGAAGATAGATTATCAAAATATTTAAATTATAAGTTTGTGTGCATTTTAATAGTTTGTGGATATTTGGCCAAAATATGAATTAAAGTCATTTCATAATAAGACAATCTTAAGACTATAGATAAACACAATTGATGTATTGGTTTGACAATGTTTTAATGCAACGGTTAAAGCGACCGTGGTCAAACCATTTCTGAATTGATCTTAAAATTAAAACTTGATTAACATTTTTCTCGTTTGATATTTCTCAGAGAAAGTAATCATTTGTTAATAAAATGCAATTAATATTCATTACATGTAAAACCTTTAGTCAAATCGTATTAATTAATAAACAAATATTAAAGAGATATTAATATCAAATCTAAGATCAATAAAGTAAGGGAATGGTAGGGAGAGATAAGGAGAGGACTGGAGAGAAATGTCTAATATTTGTTGTAATAGTTTATCTAATATTCAATATCAAGAGCTCAGTTAGACATTAGATATGAAAGCATTTAATCATCAAATGTTCATATATTTGACACAAAAACTAATAACAATAAAACTATTGTTTCGTGCATTTCATACCAAAAAGGGGACAAAAAATGGTTATCAAAGAAAACAATTATTTGAGAGACAAAGAAAATCAGAAATTATGTATAAATAGATTGATTGCCAAAAAAATAAAACTTTATTTACGTGTGAAATATGAAACAAATTTTGTATTCATAAAAATAATTGCATTGATTTTGAATTAATTTTTTAACACTATCTTTGATAAAAGTGTTAGAAATCTATAAATTGTTTATTTCTTTACGTTTTTACGAAAAGTAAAAATTAAATCAAATGTAATGTAAGTTATATTTCAAACAAATACTGTATATAAATGATCAAGTGTATCTACTTATTGCAAGTATGATCATGGCTAAATCTAATTTATTTACAATTCTTTGATTGAATTACTAGTTAATTGCATTCATAATTGCATTGACTTTAAGTAAAGGTCAATTAATTCATTAAATATTATTCAATTAATGGCAAAATATATGTGAAAATAGTGTATATTATTAATAATTACCGGAATTTTATGCAACCATTGATACTGTGATGGCGTTAAGTAACGGAAATAATGCAATACTTGTGTCGATTGGATCTATAAATGAAAAGAAAAATTCAATAATAAGTTTGTGTTATCTGAAGGCCTGGGCTTTCAATGTAATAAAGGATTTAATATAAAAAGTAAAATCAATAAAAGCATAAATAAAATTATATCCGTCTCTGAAATGATCTATAATTTGGATTAATTTCATTATATATTATCACATTATTCAATGTATTACTTGTATTAATATAACCCGGGGTTAGGAATAGTGTAGAATAAGTGTTTCATTGATCTCTTAATAAAACTGTAATAAAAACTTTGGATAAAATGTTTTAATTTAATTTTAATGCAAACGTTTTATTGTCGGCCAATATTACGGTCAAATCATAATTCATGGAGTAATTTACGGATCATTTTATCTTTCGAATATTCAGGATCAAATAATTAATTTAAATGTATGAAAGGGTGAGATCCGTTATACTTTAGGAATTACTTTGAATATCTCACCTAAAAATGATTTTATTGACTGAATATATCGGTTGTTTAACATTGCTTACTCATTCTGTCAATTATTCTGATGGCTTTCAAGTCTAATCTAATTCACAATATCTGACAAATATTTCTCAACAATTTTTGACATTAATTGTCTTCAAAACTGAACAACAATTTAAGGATTGAATTAAAAATTATTGAAAAATTCCGATTGTATTTCAGTTCACATATGAGATGATAAAATTCCAAAAAATGGTTCAAATATCACATAACAGGTCATAAATTTTAAAACAATTTTTTTTATTTCATAACCAATCGTATTATTTTCAGGCAATGATTGAATACCTTTATATTTATCTTCTCTTAAGAGTTGTTTGAAATTTAATCAATAAATATATATTTTTTATAATTTATTAAAACTTTTATCATTTGATGACAGCATTAAATATAATGTTCACAAAGTTTGACAAAAATCAATAAAACAAGAAATGAGTTAAACGTATGATTTCCGTTTTCAGTTAATATTCTTAAATTTGACCATTGTTATATACTGTACTGTAAATAGTTAAACCTTCATGTTAATTCTTCCTATATTCCAACTTTCAAATGATAAAATACTTCTCGCGATTCCTCACTAGAACACAAACTTTACCTCGCTCACATTCAACTAAGGCTCAGTTGCGAGACTTACCCCATGTGCTAATCTCGGTTAAGAATTCCATCTTAATCATTCATAGTAAATACTATCTACTTAAATTTTATTGCATCTAAAATTTTATATAAACCCAATGATAAAATTAAACATTAATTTGATCAAATCTGTGGGAAATAAGGGGTAAACACACGTGAAAAGACAAACTATATATTTCAGTTCCTTCGAAAAACTGATACTAAAAAAGTAGAGAAAAAATTGTTAATTTTAATATTCAATACTCAAAAGGATGCTGAATATTTAGGTCTAATTATTTATGAGTCTAAGAGTTTGATTCAATTATATTCCAGGTCATCAGCAAAAATAAACTATTCATTTATTAGATCTCCCCCTTTATATCAGAGTAAGGGTTAATAAGTTATGCAAAAAATATATAAATTTACATATTATATGACAATTGAAGTGTAAATAATGCAATAATATTTTTAGACATCAGTCAACGTCTTGAGATTACTTTTGTTATAGTGTTCAACACTTAAGTGATTGAAAATCTTTATATTAATTATAGGGGAAAGGGTGGAGAGGGAGAGGGAGAGGAGAAGAGATTGTTTAATTATTTGTGAAAATATAAGATAAAACCAAAATAATTACAGTATTTGACATTAAGTTAAAATGGATTTGAAGTTCAAAAGTTAGGATTTAGTTATTAAAAGTCTGTTTACTCTTACCTTAAAACTGTATTTATATAAGCAATTGATGGCATATTCAAGACTTATAGGGTATATAACTGTCAAAAAGTAAACTAAAATCAATTAAATATTCATTAATTTTAGCCAATTTTAAGCACAAGTATTCCCAAAATGGTGTGCAATATCTTAGACAGAGATGGCTTTAAAACATTGATTTTATGAATAATTCATTTACTATTTCCGACAACCACTGTCACCAAAGTGCAGATGACATTGATTACACATCACTTCAATATTCAAACTTTATTTTTGAATTAAATACTTAACTCTTTTAATTTGAATGCAATGTTTTGACAGAAAAAGAGTGAAATGTTTTTATAATCTCAAAAATCAAAACCAAGTTTTAAAACAACTCTTAAAACGATTTTATAAATGAATTCATAAGTTATTATAAATATTTAATAACAAATATGACATTAATTTGATAACAGATTAATACACTTCCTGACTATTCCCAGGAGTGAAAGGTCTTTTTTGCTATTTATTTCACTTTCATTACAATAATAACAAAAATGACTGCAATATATGACAACATATTGTGTTTGCAAACAATATTTCCTAACAATTGATTCAATCGATTATGAAATACATATTTATCGAGTCATTAGTCAATCGATAGTCCGTTGCATAACCAGTGACTGTATAACACAGTATTAGACGTGAATTAGTTTAAGTAAAACCTATTCTCGGAAACAAATAATTCATTATTTCTCTCTATATCTGACATTCATTTGACATTTAAAGTAATATAATATGTGATGAAATGTAAATTAAAACCACTTCTCAACACATTTATTGAATTAATATTTTCTCTCTCCTCTTCAATTGAGAGCTCAGTTTTGGATCAATATAAGGGTTGAGAGCATATTATGTGAAGAAAAATATCAAATTATTGTTAAATTAAATTTTGTTTTAATTTCAACTCAAACATAGACTAAGACTTCAGTATTACTACTGTTTTATTGTTGCAATCAATCGATCAAATAATAAAACTAATGATAAAATCAATAAATGAGAGGAAGTTTTAAACAAATAAATGAGAAATTGTATGTAAATGTTATGAACACAGGGTTTTCTCACTCCTGTTCCCAAACCCCCGCACTCTATGTACCCGTAAATGAAATTCACTTTCAGTCAAACGATTAAATTATTTTTATTAAAATTTATTATTTTATTGAATAACAATAAATTCAAGGCATATCTCATTCACTCATACGTTTTTTTTTGTAAATTTCATTTGGGGTTTAGCACAGGGAAGAGTTTGTCGGGAATTGTGAGTTTAGGAAACAGAAATGAAAAATCTGTAAATTGTGTATATTTTGTGACATTTCCTCATCAGATGATACTTTATTTATAAACTAAACAATGTCTTTCTTTGTCAAAGTTATACAATGAAATGAAAGCTATATTTAATCCTTATTTCATATTTTTCTTCTCATTAGTGGATAATCTCTTCATCAGATTTGATGAAATGGTTAGACATCTCTGCACTTCACTGACTGATTGAGGAAAAGCTTACTTTAAGGATATATTGACTATAGTTTTGATACTCAGGGTCTAAACCAAATAAAATGTCAAATATAGAGCTTATGTTTTATATTTCATTGAATGAAACTTTTTATTATTATTTGGGGTTTTTGTACTCAAAACTACACTTTTATTTCTTTATGAGGACAAGGGTTTGAAAGACAAATCAATACTAGGTTTGAGGGGTTTGAAGGCCAGTAATGATAGCAATGAATAATTCAGACCAAATGATAAATAACTCATTTCATTAGACCGGGAATCGCCTTAAGTCTGATACCATTACGTGAATACGCAAAACAAAGAGTGAATATATTGGACTCAAAACTCCTATCCATTGTCTGTCTCTCTCACCAAACGATTCATTTGTCAAATAAATTGATACAAAAATAAAGTGATTGCAAGTATTGGAGAGAAAGGGACAGAAAGTAAGACCAAAAATATTAGATCCAAATGAAGAATAAAGAAATGGTTAACCATTTGTGCAAAAAAATGTTGAATTCATTTAATGTTAACATTAGTTGAAAGCAAAAAAAATACACTAAAGTCTAGGAACGGCTTAATATCAGGGAAGGGAAGGCACAACTCAATTAAGGCCAAACAGAAAGTGATGGACACAACCGATCCCATAATCAATGGTCAGACAACTGGAGGAATGAATTGCTCGTTAATCACACAATCAATGAAATGAAAAAATAAATACAAATCATATTCAACATAAGTAAAGGTTTTGTTTGGGTGTGATCCGGGTTATCATATCTGTTCACTTCAAGAGATTTATTTAGCTCGTGATATATTTGTATAAAAACCCCCTGAATTTATTGTTAGAGATATATAAGCCATTGGATGAATATCTCTTAGTTCTCCACCCTTTCGGTGCCATTAATGTCTATAAATGTCTGCAAAAATAGTCTCAAATTATTTATAAAGTAATATAAATATGATTACATTTTTAGTCAATTTAATGCTCGATATAATTGCAATAATAATTTGTTTTTATTCAATGTCAGTCCAAATGAGGATTATTACTATTATTATTACTATTGTATCAAAGGTTTTGATTCAAAGTCTAAAATAATATATTAATATTGTTATTGAAAAATTCATTTCACGTATACGCAGGCATAATATCTAACTGTCCCCTTATCTCTAAAAACTATTTCTGGAAATAAAAGTTACGGCAAAATATTTATTACAAAAATAATTTTTAATTATTTTACTAACATTTATGAACACATAATCACTCAAAATATTATTCAATTTTTTGTTTGAAATGTATTTTTGAATTCAATTATATTTTGAGTTGATTTTGGTTTGAATTGAAAATTGCGTGAAATATATCACAAATATTTTAGTAATCTTTGAATATGTTTAATACAAACAGTATTTATAGTGTTTTTAAAATTAATTATTAGTTTTTTAGTATTGAAAGTTGCATTCATTGTTTCCCTGATATTACTGCCGTATTCAATATTTCAGTTTATCATACATACTATGAATTAATAGATTTTTCGCTGAATTTAATCAAAATTACAAAAACTATTTACATAAACATTACTCAAAATTTTGAGTTTACTTATACCTTCAAAACTATTACATATTTTTTCGTTAATCTATTTCTTCCGTAAAAATTCATTTATTGTTAGCAAAGAAAAAGACATGAATTCACAAAAGAGTTTAAGTTTTATCTCAACTCAAACCAAGTATTTGTTGAGAAAGGAGTCGAAAATTTAATTTATTTTTCTCTTCTTATTCTTCATTTCATTCATTTTCAGAGCATATATATTGTGAACACTGTTAGCACTTATTGAGTGAAATGAAATTGTAATTCACTTTCACTTTGATATCTGTTTGTCTCTAATCTCTGTCTGCATTGAATGAGAAAACAGAGAGAAAAGTATTGAAACAATGAAAATATGACTCAAAAAAATAGTTTCATATTTAATGAAATTATGAGAAAATATATTATACTTTTAGAGAAAATCAAATACTTTGTGAAAATAATTTTAGACGACTGTATAGTGAATGAGTATTTGAAGCGCAACTATAGATTAAAAATTATTTTTTGAAAATCAATAAATGAAATGAATTTTTGTATTTGTTTTTCGTTTACATATTATTGCAATTATTTCAATACATTTATGAATAGATTTGTTAAATAATAAATATTGAAAATATAAAATAATCCAGAGTCAATATTGATATAATATTTACAATAAATATTTATTACTATTTTATTGAAGACAATGTAATAAAAACTTATTTTTAGTTTTTTCAACAATAATATTTTATATCATTGATTAGGAAATCTCAATGATTTTGAGGAAAAATGCAAACATAAAACCAATTATCTGTAAAATAAATGTTTTATTCAATTAAATCATTCATAAAATCAATGAAAACTCACTTCAAAAAAGTGTTTATAATTTAAAACGAAAAATATTGAGCAATAAAAACCAATTTTATCTTTACTTAACTTTTCAATCATTGAAAGCATCTGAAGAATATTTGAGCAAAAGTTTATAAGATTTTGCATTAAATATTGATTCAAATCAGTGATTACTGACCTTTATTTTAATAGGGATAGGAGTCTGAACTTTAACCAAGAATAGACTATTCAATAGTTTATATGATTTGTTTATTTCATAATTCAATTGCGAAGCAATCGTAAGTATTATTACAAATAATTGAAACCAAATATAACTGCAATATAAGAATGTCAACGAAACAATCAAGTTATTGAAGTTTCCAAAGAGAAAAACGTAAAAGGTCATATTAACTATTGCAAGGTTTGATGTAATGAATACGAGCAGGAATTTTGAGCTAATATTGTCATTAATGTCATGTATTTCGCTGTGAATTGAATCCAAATTACGGATAATAATGAGTGAATTGAATATAACATTGGATTTAATTATTTTAGAAATTTTATTATTAATTGATTTGATTTTGAGTTTTAAATAAAGAGATATAATATAAAAGTAAATGCATTGATATATAACTACTTTACTAGTGATTTGAGCAAAATAACAATTTATGACTATCCAGGGAAGGGCTACAAATATTATTTCAATTATATTTGTGGTCCGAAATAATAGCACCAACGAAAATACCAGTGCAACCAATGGGAAAGTTAGACTAACTTTCTCTGAATGTTTTAATAAAAAGTTAGATTTTCTGAGCAATTGTTTCACATCTTCTCTGTCCGTAAATCCAATACTTTTTGGGGAAACTAAACCCGAAATCATTTCAAATGGTTTCAAATACGAGGGCTTTATATCATTGAAATAATTCCAGAAATGAATAGTTTGTGAAAATATGTTGAAAAGTGCTGCGAATATGAGAAAACCATTGAAATGATATCTAATGCCATAAAAGTGAGCGAAGTCTCCAATCAATAGATATATTATATCTGCCTTTCCTTCAGATAAGACAACAAAAAGACTGCGAATTATATAAACGCAGAAAAATATTAAAATAAAAAACGAATTATATATTTGACGTCTTTTCTCAGATCTAAATCTATACAATGATATCCCATATCTATATAACTCAGTTCCTCCACCACTGAGCGCCAGATCATTTGGTAACCTTTTGTTTAAATCAATTTTTTTCATTAAAGAAAACACTTTTTATAATTTAAATTTCAAATCCAATTGTTTGGCAATATTTCTCAATAAATGATTGCAAATGTCATTCAATGCTATTTTCTTTTGCAAAGATATTATTGAAATAAACATTATTTTGCATTTAAATAATTTTATTTATAAACAATGTAATGAAGAAAATAAAATCCAAATTAAATATCATTTATTTTATTTCATAAAACGTTATACCAATTATAAGCCATTATTATATTGAATATATTCAGTAAACAAATGAAAGATAACGTAACTGAATAAGGTTGGGCATTGTTTTTGCTAAGCAAAAGTAGGCAGTAACTTTAGATATTTTGCATTGATACTTGTTTATACTTTAATTATAACAGTCTACTATATAAAATTTATAATCAAGGTAAATTTATCAATATCAGTATCAATATATATACTTATAGTTAATACTTCTATATTTCATATGTTTTTTATAAATCTATACAAAATAATACTTTCTTTGACTTTTAGTAAATTAAACTTTTATAGTACTTTAAGTTAAATAGGGTTTGTATGACAGGTGACATATCACACAACCAATACATCAATACATGATAATTGTTTTGCCACTTATTAGAGACTCCAATGATTGACATAAATTGAAAACTGTTTTTGAATGTATGTAATCATTAAATCATTAAAATTTGTTTATGAAAACATTATTCTTTGTTTTGGGACACAATTGAGTCAAATCTCAGTTTCAGTACTTAATTGTCATTAGATATGAGTCGGAAAACAAGAAAAAGGAGAAAAATAATGTCAACTTATTGTTGACCATAACTGCAGCGATATTTTTCTTGACTATTTTGCTGCCTGTGCTCTAAATTACACTTTTGTACTCAAGTGTAAGGAAATGTTAGTAGACTTTCATTTTTGGGCTATAATTGAGTGCTTTCTTCCAAAACATTTGATGACATTATTCTCGATACAGAGTCAGAATATTCTGTATATGTTTACCAGTATTTTGACAAACATTTCATTAATTGAAAATAACTTTTTTGTTTTTGACTAACATTAAGTCTGACATTAATTATCACTCTTAATACCCGTTTCAGTTAATAATGACAAATATACAAAGTATTGACATTTGTTTTGAATAAAACATTTCTTACAAACAAATAACATTTTGCTCTATATTTTCATCAATACCTCCAAAACTATGCAATGATTTTGTTTTTACTTTTTGATACTGTTTTCAATTTCAAACTCAAATACAGTAAACAATTTTCTTTTGCATTATTTTGTCTCTCAATGTATTAAATGATATTTTCAATAGTTTTTTATTGAGTTTTACTTTCTTATACATTGAATGATAAAAAGATTTTGTGTTTTTAATAATAAATTGAATTTTTGTTTGTCTTTGGCGTTCAATCTCTTTATATCTTCTCTCCGTTACGTAAATATTTAAATATCAAATATTAAATTGAATTTTCCGTTAATTCAAATATCATTGAAAATATATTGAAAAATAAATTTCATTATTTCCGGAATTATAAATAAATTCCTATAGTAGTCAAGCGCTGTGTTTATATTTACCCGGAATAGATTAACAAAAAGTAGATTTCTAATACTCTAATAAATTTAGTTTTAAACTTTTTCAATACTCTTGAAATTATGGTATATTTGATAAATATTATATTTTAGTTGAACTTGTTTACCTTCATTTGATGCAAACCCTGAATATATTTACATTTTGTAAATAATGCCTTTCAATAATGTCTTTCACTTCTCTGAATTGAATTTCACATTTCTATTGAATTATAATACAATCAGGACTAAAGTAAAAATCAAAATATATATACATTCACAACAACTGAATCTTTGAAATTGAAAACCGGAGCCGAAAATTGACAGACAATTCAATTCATAAGAAAAAATTGATTTAATTTTCACACAAAGCATAATAACATGTATTGAATGTCTTTCACAATGCCTTTCATAATATCTTTACTCCTTATTATTTTTGTTTTTTCATTTTGCTGTTTCAATGAATTCAGTCTCACATTACAGGAACGGATGAATGAGTAGTGTTTGCAATAAGTGTTGAATTTTGTCAATATTTTAGTCATATTATTGAATTAAAAGAGTTTTGACTATACTTTGTGTTACACTCTGTTATTATTGCAAACACTTTTGACATTAGTATTACTCAGTAATTATCAGTTGGTTTCTGATGGACACTAATGTAATGTTGAGGACAGAGAAGAGAGTGTGAGCTCTGGTATCAGAGCTAATATAATGCACATTAAATGTACAGCACATGTAACTCAAAAAATGACTGCAATGGACGGCATATTATTCTTAGAGTTATTATATTATCTGAAATACAAGGCTTTGATATAAATCATACCCGACTTATGAGATAATATGACTGTTGTGTACAGTATTTGCTATTATATTCATAAATAACTTATAATAAGTTGTTATCACTTATTATTAATATATAAAAGATTAATACTTATATACAGAATGGCAACAAAAATTAATATCAAGGTCTCATACAATGGGAAAGGAATCTGATGTTCAGAGAATTGTGATTTAAGACTACATTCCCAAAATAGATGTGACTTTTGATACTGAGTTTCAATTTGTGTTTTAATGTGTATATAAGTAAGAGATTAAAAGCTATTGTATTTACAAAACAATTATTTTGATTATTCCCTAAAAACTTGTTTTTTTTGTTTCGTTTTAATCTTTATTTTACTGCAAATAAAGTCATTAATTCAAATTGTATTGTAATTTGCATAATAGAAGAACCATTTCAG
>JAQGAT010000774.1:0-23289 GCA_034687845.1 Pantelozetes paolii
ATAAAATTAATATTCATTTCATTTGTTTTCTGAATAAAAGTCTTCAAAATCTCATTTAGTTTTCAAAATATTTATATTATTTCAAATTAAATGATATTTTATTGCAAAATGTTATAAAAATTACTTTAGTTTTGACTAAAAAAATAATTTTTTGTTATTTTACAAGATTTTCAATTAATTCTGATGCTTTCAAAATGCTATTTGAATTTTCAATACGTTTTGAAGCAATAGTTAGCTTTTCTTTCAATTCTTTGTCATTCAATAGCATTTCGATGGCATTCTGTAACTCTTCTTCAGAGCACAGGTATGGGTCGAGTCTAATCCCAAAACCCTTTTCATGAACTCTCTGTGCGTTATCGAACTGATCGGCAAAAAGTGGTAAAACAATCATTGGTTTCCCAAAACTGAATGCCTCATAGACTGTATTATTGCCGCCGTGTGTTATCACCACATCTACTAAAGGAAGTACTTTTGTTTGTGGGACAGACCTCTCGCCCCACATATTGTCCGCCAATTCATATCTATCCCCTAAAAGACCTTTTGATACAATTATCTTATGTTTAGATTTTGAGAGGATATTAACTAATCGTTTCATTAGCTCGACATCAATACAACCCATTGAACCCAACGATAGATATATCAACTTTCCGTTACTTTTATTAAACTCTTCCGGAAGTTTAAACTCTTTTTCTTCTTTCCTAATGAATGAGTCGACTCTAAACCACTTTTGAGGAACAGGTCTTATGTCTGTGTAATCGAGTTCTTCGGGATATCCATAGAGATTAAGATAAGGAGATTCAGGAATACATCGGTTGTTATCAATAGTCGGAAATCCATTTTGTTTTAACCAATGATTGTATTTATTGCTATGTTTTTCAAATACCTTAAGTGATCTTTGCCTGAATTGATACCATTCCTCTTCACTGCCATTCAATGCAAAGCCTATGAAATTAAACAAATTATTATTTGTCAACAATTTGTATGACTTTCTTATTACCAGAAAAAGGTGGAGGAGTTCTGTAGTCATCGATAACTGATAAGGGATTTGCACTTATTATGTAAACCCAGGGCTTATTTGAATATATGATTGCCGGCGAACCCACTAAATGATCAACAATATAGACGTCGGGGTTATGTTTGGCAATAATATCCCTGAGTTTTGGCTCATTTGCGATCACTTTATCTACAAGTCTTGACAGAAATGGATCGTTGGATAAAATCTGGAGTTTATCTGAAGACGACTTTCCCGACAATATTCCGGATTTGAGTAAAACATTGGCTCTCTTTTCAACAGTGCTTTGCTTTTGTTCATTGGATTCCTGTTCAGAGTTTTTCATTATTTCCTCTTTAAACCCATAACAACATAACTTTCCCTCAAATGACTCGTCGATCGCAAAAATTATTTCATGTCCGCGATCTCTAAGAAATTGGGCCAAACCTATACAGGCATTGACACGTCCGACACCTTCTACCGATGCGAACAGTATTTTCAACTTTTTGTTCATTTTATAGAAAATTAAAACTTATTTCAAACAAAAATGATTTCTTTTATACAAAATCAACGAATCCTTGAACTGAATCACAATTTTTGTCTCATTTTTTGATAAATTTTTATCAAATGATAAAACTTTTGCAAAAAATACACAAATTATATAACATTTAAAGTGTTTTTCAATTATGATGAAATAAATAAAATTATTTTTTATTTCCAGTAAATTCTGCTAAAAATCACAATTAAAGGGTTTAGGGGTTCAGGAGTTTGTATACATTTTGGTTATAAAAGGAAATATAAATAAAAGCAAATAATACCCCTTTGAATCAATTTTTATTGTAAAACGTTTACGAAATTCAAACATTGAATGACAAATAAATTAATTATAAAACAAATGATTGAATAATAATAACAAATATTTACCAAAAATCTCCCAAAAGTTGTAAATTATTTGGAATTATATCGAAATAATTCTCAATATTTATGTGTTGTATGTGATTGTCGTCAACGTCTTGTGCGGAACTACAGTTCAATTGTATTTTTCTCTTTGAATATCTGAGTGCATAGGATATTAAAGCGTCGATAGTTTTATGAGTTATATTAGGTCTGGAACTGAATCTAAACAACTCAATGAAATGACATTTATTGAGAAGTTGACAAATACTGTCATCAGTAATGTATTTATGATAATACCCTGGTCTACCTAGATCCAATTCCTTTAGCTCTTTTAAATTTGATATACAATCAATGAATTTATTTGTGATTTCAGTCTCACATTCAATGCCTAAATGCGTTAATTTTGGCAAAACTTTGTCAATGTCTTCAAAAAAGTCTTCAGTGATTGTGGGCACCGATAGCTCCAACTCTTTTAGATTACAACATAACTCAAAACATTTAATACTTCCCTCGACTTCCTCTTTATAGTCCTCTAAATATATTTCCAATTTTACCAATTGTTTAAAGTTTCCCAAAGAATACATTAAGCGATTGATAGCCAAACCCTCACACTTGAGGGTCAAATCAAGTTTTTTAATCAAAAGACAACTTTCCGCTAAATTAATCAATTCTTTGTCGATATTATCAATATTTTGATCCAAACTATTCAAATCAATACTCAAGCTATCAATAGATTTGAGTTTTGATAATTCATTGATTATGTCTTTCAACTGATTTGTTGCCATTTTGTCTGTTTTAATCATCAAATACTTCAAAACTTTACTATATTTTGTAGTAATTATCGCCAAAAGGTGTAAATTAGTTGAATTCAACACAATTGGAAACATCACCTGAAAGTTAGGCAAATAGTCTCTATCCTCACGAATCAGTACATTGAGGTCAGGGATGTAAACGTCTTTAGCATTTGTACAATACTTAAAGAAATTTAAGACAAAGTCTGTGTATTCAGTGTTATATAACTCTATGCGCTCTAATTGATGGCCACATTTGATGCCATACTTGACGAGACATTCATCGGTCAAACCAATGGTTGATATTTGAAATTCTTTAAGTCGAGGACAATATTCAGCGATTATCTCAAGAACTTCTTCATCACAATAGCAGTAAAAGTAAATGATTTCAATTGATTCACATTTTCTCAAAAGTGATTTCAAACCACTCTTTTTGATGGCATTTAAGCCCATATTATGTGCGGCACCGGTATTGAAGTCAACCACTTGTAAGGGTGTCATCAACTTATTCATAGTATCCCAATCCTCCTCATCTCCTGAACGATTCAATTGAAGCTCTTTTTGTTTATTATAAATAACTTTTTGCCATAACTTACACATCGTTTCAAACATCACTTTTTCACTGAATATAAGATACGATAAAATATTTTCAGTCAGTCTTTCATCAAATCTATTGAAGGAATCCTTTGAGGGGTTTGACTGCTTTGAGCCACTGATCTCTTTCCTCCCTTTCCCACACTCTGTGCTAACATTATTACTATTCATATCTTAAATTATTTTATAAATATTGATAAAGTTTTTCACAAAAATTATACAAATTATTGATTAAAAACTCAAACATTAATAAAATTGAAAAACAATTAAATGGTTATAAAATTACAATATTTTTATCAATGTTTTCATTCAATTGTGTTTTTGTAGTGAAAATATAATGACAACTAATGATTGCATGATTTGTTTGTAATACCTATTATTGGTTCAAATGTTTGGCACAAAATTGAAATCAAATAAATATTAATAATATTTTGTATCCTTGCGAAAAAATCTCATTACAACATTGGGTAAACGCATGCATAACGTAAACAATTGTTTACTCAGCTAATAGCATACAGTCGTCTCTCGGTTCTGACTTCACTAAAATTTTAGTGACGAAACCGAGTGAGGATTTGAAATTGAAAGTAATATGAAACACCGAAATTAAACCACATTTAATGTTTATTTTTAAATATATATTTGAAAATTAAAATAATTTTTAATTTGTTTAATATTAAAGATTTTAAATTTATTAAATCTAATAAATATAATATTTTAGGTAAATATTTATATTCATAATTTTAAATTGATGCAATATTACTATTTAATTAATAATTAATCTTTAATTAGAAAACTATTCATAATTCAGAAATAAACCAAATATATATTTATTAAATAACCTAATAAATATTTCATAACATTTAGATATTTTTAAATTTGAAGAATATTTTTAAATTTATTAAATTTAAATATTTAATGTTAAATTTATATATTACGACAAATTATATAAATTCTATAAATTATTTAAATTATTATATAAATTTTAATATTACTAATTATTAATTCAAATACACAAAAAAAACAATTGATTCTAAAATTACAAAGGTATTATTTAAAGACAAATATTATAATTAAGACATTATACATAAATTTATTATTAAATATTTAAACCTTGAATATTAATCTATAAATTTGTTTTTTCGTAAAATTTTAACATATAAATTAAATAAATATTTAACTTAAATATAGATATATTAAATTTATTATTATATATTTTAAATTTTTATTTAATATTTTAAATCTTATACAATTATAATTTATTTTCTTCAATTTACTTTAATAATTAAATTTATTCAATATTTATCTAACGCAGTTTAATAATTTCAGTGTGTTTTGTTTTATTTTGTTGGATTCCTCTCTTTTTTATCTCATGACTTATATCGAGAGACGACTGTATATTATTTTGATTTAAGGGGTTGGTCTAATATTAGGCGTAATGTATGGGACTGAACCTGCCCTTTTCGCAAGCTTATAGTGGATCTTCAATATTAAATAAATTTTTATTTCAATTATAAATTAAATTATATAAAAAATCCAAGACTTTGTCAACACTGCAAATGACCCGGCAATAAATCAGGCAATGAATCAGGCATTCATACAATTAGACATTTAAGTGCCAACAGTGTCACTACTGTATGATTGCATTGAATGTATTAATAGTATTGAATATAATTTAACAATTTGTTCAAATTTTGTCAGCAATTTGAAATGAGCATGCACATATTCAATGTAATTCAATGGTTAATGACTTTTAATAATTGAATTCATTTCCAGCAAAGGTTTCAACTAAATATGATAATGCTTTGCATAGTTGTATAGCATTGATAGCATTGCATATAAACCATAGTTTAACCAAATAATACAATTAAAAAGTTATTTTGATTTAGTTTTGGATTAAAATTATTAAAATTTATTCATATTTTATATCATTTTTAACAAAATGAGTATTAATTTTAATCCAAAACAAAATCAAAATAATTTTTTATTGTATTATTTGGTTAACAATGTTATGCTTTATATTCAATGCCATACAACAAAGCGATGCAAAGCGTCGTTCAAATGAACATCTTTTTCATAAAACATATAATTATTGTTAAAAAAGTTATGAAAAATATTTTGAAATAATTATTTGATATCAAAAGATAAGGAAAAGGATGTGAAGTATGACTAAAGGTATGACTGCTTTCACATAAGATATGGAATTGCATTGAAATCTGAAGTTTAAATTTAGTGTAAAAAACATTTTGTCGATAATTATTAGGAATTATTGAGATTTACTAAAACATTGAAAATGTATTGTTTGAAACCTATTATTATCTTACTGTCCATTACAGCGCTGACAGAATGTTCTCGTATACGAGCGGCGCCTTATTTCATGCCTTTGGATAACGACGGACAGACTCTGGATATAAACCAAATAATTAAAGCATCCGGAGTTAATCAATTCATCTTGGCCTTTGTCTTAGCTCCTAATAACGGCGGGTGTGTCCCCACATGGGACGGGGACTTAAAACAAAAAGTATTTTTTTATTAAAAAATATAAATTTAAAAATAATATTAAATTTGTTTTAAGGTTTCGGACGACACAATAGTCGCCAATAAAATAAAGCAAATCCGTGCCACAGGGGGTGATGTTTCCATATCTTTTGGGGGGTATAACGGCGTAGAGTTAGGTCATGCCTGTCCTGATATCAATTCTTTGGTCAACGCATACCAATCCGTTATCGATAAATACCAGTTAACTAATGTTGACTTTGATATTGAAAACTCAAACTTAGGGGACGTTTCGGGAGAAGACAAACGGTTTAAAGCAATTAAGATATTGAAAGAAAATGCAAAATCAAAGGGAAAACAATTGTTCGTCACTTTGACTCTACCCTCGACTACTGTAGGGTTGAGTGATTTGGGAAAGGATGAGATCAAGAGAGGTGTTGCAGACGGAGCTCATATAGATCTTTACAAAATTATGTTAGTTTTCATATAATTATTGAATAATTAGTTAAAAATTATTGTTTTTGTGATTTCATAACATAACAGGGCTTTTGATTACGGGGGACCGGCAGCTGATCAGGTTAATAGTGTAATCGGTGTAATGGAGCAAGTACATAAACAACTTAAAATGTTAAGAACTGATTTAAGTGACGCTCAGGTATACAATGCCATTGGTTTGATATTAATGAACGGACACACAGACCAACCCTCAGAGTTGTATACTTTGGATACATTCAAGAAACTAATAGATTATGCAAACCAAAAGAACCTTGGTCGGGTTTCATTCTGGGCTCTCAATAGGGACAGACCTTGTACTAAAGCCACGGGTTGGGTCAACGGTGCCTGTAGTTCAGTAGCTCAACAGCCCTGGGAGTTCACCAAAGCCTTATCTAATTTCCACCCAAAGTATTGATGATTAGATGAAATGTTTTAATGAATTGAAAAACAATAATATATTATTTCAAAACTCAATCCAAGATAAGTTTATATTTAATCAATAGACCCACACATTAGAGCACAAGTAGTTTGCGTCAGCCCTGAAAGTCATATCTTTTAAATGACTAAGTTTTGTCTAATATTTATAGATTTTGTGTAAAACTTATAAAAATTGTTTTAAATATTTGATAAAAAGATTATTTTCTATAGATTTTAAATTTTTTGATTAAATGCTTTGATTTGAATGCAATTTATTGAAACAAAATATCTTTAGACGAAATAATAATGAATTTTATTGAAAGCTGTTTAAAGCTTTTGAGTAAAAAACAAATTGTTTTTAAATATTTATGAAAACAAACAAATGATAAAAATATAAATCATTTATTAAAATGAAAAATGATTTTTATTTCAACGAAACAATAGATCAAATCAACGAAATGTTTATTCAGCAAAAGGTTTTCAATATTTAATAGTTTTGTTTTGTTTCTGAATATTCTATAAAACGGATTCAAATTTCTTCTAAAATTCAAATATCCAGTGAATCGACAATAATGTCAATGCAATCGATGTTAAAGTATTTCATTGTTTTGCTATTTCTTTCTTTCGTCTCAACAGAATCAGACGAAAAATGGGAGAATATGTTTGTGAAGAGATGTGAGAATCAGTTGGAGAAAGAGATCTCCGATGTGTTTGACAAATGTGACTCCCAGGCCAGCGATACCATCAAAGGTCTGTTGAAATGGCATTAACTTTGAACAAACCATTTATTTGTTTCAACAGAAACTGTTATGAGTTGTGCGAAAGAGAACTGCAATACCGAAGGAAAGTTTGATAAATTAGACGTTTGTTGTTATGCTATAAAACCTAATGTAATGTTATTGAAGTGTTTCTCAAATAAATCAAAACTAAATTTAATTCATTAATTATTAGGAAATGTTTTCATGTTTTGATGACAAAGTGAGGGAAATAGAGGAAAGGGAGTCTAAGGCTAAGGGAGTGGATAAGGAGGAACTTCATAAAAAGAATTTACACAACGCCGCGAAAATTATGGTATCTTTTCATCCATTATATCACAAATTGATTATAATTTATATCAAAACTAATTTCAAATATAATTTATTTCAATGTTTAGGAATGTTATGAAGAAATAGAAGATTAAAATAACTTTTATTTGAATTTATTGTTCAAAATATTGATTCAATTTTCGTAATTATTTTACTAAAGAATAAGTGCTTTTGGTTTTGGTTTTATCAATTAATGTCAAAATTAATGAAATAATAAATTATCTATTATTTGTTAAACAATTTATTCATTGAAATACAGAATATTTTTATTATATTTTTGTTTATTTTTATTGATTTGCAAATAAAAGACAAAACCATAAATAAAATCTTTCAAAGCATTCAAATAATCTTTTGATAAATCAATTTCAGACAAAATTATTTTTTGTGAATAAAAATTCAAATCGCTTTCAATTTCAAGCAACAAATCACATAAAAACTTAAGACTTTTATCGAAATTACAATTTTGTTGTCGACTGACGACTGAAATGCAATTCAATTTTGATGTTTTATCGTTTGATTCACTTTTGATTGAATACAAATCAATATAAATAATATAAAAATCCATACATTTTTGAATATAATTTTTAACCAATTCTTTGTTCATAACCTCTTCTTTCACAGTATATCCGATACTATACTCAATGAACACAATCCACGGACCCATCATTAAGTGATCAAACTTTAGATCCAAATATTCTCTGAGACAGATCCTTTTCTTTGAATATTCAAGTCTTTTGATAACTTCTGTCGCTTGAATGCTAGCCTTAATACCATCTTTAAAGCGCTTTATTTGATTCAGAGTCAGTCTATTCTTTATTTCTATTAATAGATTCTTATAGATCTTCACGAGTGGTATGTTATCGACGTTTTTGCTCATATAATAGATGTCAAACCAATTAATTTTGAATGTTTTGTCATTCATTAGACTATATATTAGAAACCATTTGCCAATGAATGTCAAGACATCAATGTCTTTGCATTTTGGAAACGAATATCTGATTGTTTGCAAACATTTATAATCAATAAATGTTTTGTTCATTACATCTGACATCCAGTTCTTCACATTTTTAGTCACTTCTGTCCCAAAACTGTTGTTTTCATACAATTTTCGACTAATTTCTGGAATTTTAATAACATTTACAGAATTTATATAATTTGGTTGAAAACAGGAATAAATAAAAACAATTGTCAAAAATAATAATAAAATACTTGAAAATACATAAAATATTTGAAAATAACTATTGAATAAAATCAAAAAATTATTCATAACTGAAATATTTATATGTTTTTAGAATTTTGAAAATCTTTTGAATACCAAAAACAAATTAATTGAAAATATAATGTATTTTTAAACTTCCGTTGAATAAACTTTTTTGACGACAAAAACAGACATTTGTTATAAAATTGTTTGAAAAATAAATGAGATTAAGATTTAATGAATGAAAAGGAAGTGTCAATACATTAATCGTTTTTATTTGATTCAAAGTTATACTAATATTTTGACACAAAAAGTATTTATATTTACATCAAAACACAAAATAAACATAAAATACAATTTCAATCAAATCATAAGTGAATTGTATAATAGTTTACACGAATTGTTCGTTTGAGTAGTGGTTTGAATCATATCTTTGGCTTTGATTGCAATTATTTGAATGAAATGTTATATTTTCAACATTTTCTTCATTTGTCTGGCATTTGATTAATGACATCAACTCTTGTCTCCGATTTTCATCACAAGAATAGCGAATGAATATCGAAATCAAGAGAATTAATGAACAAAACAATAAAATTAAAATTATTTCTTCAATCAAAGCACTGGTAGTCTCTGATGTCCTCTTCGGGTCAACGAAATAAAACTTTATTATTGCAAACAAAGCGATCAAAATTAAGTTAGTTATCAGGGATATTGTCAAACAGTTGACAGGGATATTGAATTGACAGCAATCACAACACAATAATTGCGGTTCACTTTCGGCTTCATTTGGTATATTAGTGGACACAACCGTTTGCACCCGACTTTTGTATCGCTTTGATGGATGTAAGGGTTGTAATGGCTTTATATACTCACCGGTTATAGGATCGTAGGGATGGTATATATTGTGGTAAACATCCAAATAAGGATAATTTGGGTTTCGGTTGTACTGAACCGGAATGGACTCAAACTGATAACCATATGATTGATGTGAAGTGTTTGCAGTGTTTGGTAAACCCATTGATTGCATAACTCTATTGGCATTTGATTGTGATTTTAACTTCAATTAATTCAATCCCTTTTTAAACGACTTTTTTATACCCAAAACCACAACAACTGAAATGATTTTCAGCCAAAACTTAAAATAATTGTCACTTAATATGGCTTTTATTTTTGTGACACAAATAGTAAAGTTTACTCAAAAAGAGTATTCAAACAATTCTTAACTCTTTTTCTTCAAATAAAAACATGTTATGGAAAGGCTGTGAAGCGAAAGACTAGAGTGAAGGGAAAGGCATAACAATTGAGTCTATCTTTTGCACAATTTATTGATTGGTGAGATGACGGGCGCCAACGATCCCAATGAAAGACAGTTTTCTTTATATATAGAGAAAATTCAATACATTTTTGTCATTCATTCTATTCTTCTGTTTATTTCAAACATATTTTATACAAAAATTTTATTCAAATCTTTAAATGAAATGATTTTTTATTTAAAATATATTTCAACTGCTTTTCAATGAAAATCTATAAAAGCTTTTCGTGTTTTCATAAAACTTTTTGTCATTTTATTTGAAATTCCAATAAATTTGTTGAATATTTTTGTAAACTTTCAAAAAGTGAATCAATTCTTCAATAAAACCAATGATTTAAACATTTTTTTATATTTTATCATAAATTTATAGTTTTCTTAAACTTTTCACAAAAAAAACATAAAATAATAAATTGGACTCAAATTGGAGTTTATTTATGAGTGAAAGGGGAAATAAATACCCCTTAAATAAAATTGTACAATACATCATCATGGTTATTTAAGGATAAGATCCTAATAACGTTGATGATTTAGTTTTAGACCATCAATAAACATGAATAAAATACTACAGATTTTTTAATATGAATAGTCTAAACATGATCAAGCACAATCATTAAAAGTTTACAAGCACAAACATTAATATACTCTTTTTTTTACCCCCTTTACTAATTGATAGTTTGAGAAACCCTTAAAATAATTTGAAAGAGAAAACTAAAAATAAAATAAATGATGAAATGTTATTCAATACCCAATAGAGTGGGCATAACATCCAAACCCTTACCCAACCCCTGCCCTAATGTGCCATAACTTTATTGATTGTCAAAAATATAAAATAAATTCAAACAAATAAATAAAAAATTAAATTTTAACTCAAAATTAATTTCAATTGAATTTAAAATCTTAATCAGAATTGAGAATAAGTTTAATCCAAATCTATTACTAATCCCTAATCCATACAAATCCACTGAAAACGGGATTTAATGAATTGACAGCCATTTGTCTAATCTATTGCTTTCACTATTAATAACGTAAACAAATATAGTGTTGAATTAAATCCCTATTTATGTGTAAAAGCATTGAAATATTCATTGATTTAAACGACGTTTTTATTGAATTGATTGACAAGAGATTGAAATTTCAAACAAAACACAAAACAAATGAAAATAAATTATATTTTGACTTAAATTGAGTGAAAAATGAGTGAAAAGTATTCAAGACTTGAATTAAAGGACTTTTTTGAGTCAATAAGAGATGAAAACAAAAGACTTTTAAATCATTTATTTTTTGCACAAAATTGTATGAAATTGTTTGAAAAATACAGAAAATGTTTGAATAGTTTTGCCGTTAATTGTATTTGTGATGAAAACTTTGAAAACCAAATGCTTTTCAATAGACTTGAAGATGAATACCAACTCCTTGTCCGCCAAGACATCACTTTGTGTGACATCTCTGATGAAACAAATGACAGCTTAAGTGGTATTTCATTCAACAAATGCACAAAACTTTGCGAAACTAATGATAACAACAATCAATGCTTGGATTTGATCTCTTCTGCGGATCAGATGATTGGCGACACAAACAGTGGTTTAGATAATCGTAAATACAATTCAAAGATGTCTTTCATTTGATTAGATTTAAGTAAAGGTTTATCTCTTAATCCAACAGAAAATACAATTGAATTGAAATTCAGTAAACGTTTGAATGCTTTCAATGACAACGACTTTAGACTCAAGTATTTGAAGACAAATAACAGTAATAATTGTTTTGACAATAGTTTCGGTCATTTTGTTTGCAATTGGTTTAACTGTGGCCTCAGTTTTGGTTCAGAGATATCACTCAATCAACACATGAGAACAAATCACTTCAAGATTCACGAAAACTATGACAAACCGCCCCTTATTTTACGCGAAGACCAGGAGATTGTCATTCAATGGCATTCAGATATGAAACCTAATTATCAATCGCTTAGAGAAAGTGTTGTCCAAAGGTTTGTCTGCGATTGGATTGGATGTGAACTGGAGTTCAGTTCAGAGACAGAGCTATTAAGACATCAAAATCTATTTCATACACAAAATGCAGTGAAAAAGCAATCCATTCCTCGAAACAGGTTTTTGGGTTTAAAGCCGTTGACTATTCATAGTTTAGATGAAACTCTTGAGTCAAAGCCTCAGAAGAAGATTAAAACTGAAGAATCGTTTTCAGACGGAAAGCCATTTAAATGCCATTTGTGTAGCAAAACCTATACCCGAAAGGATAACCTCAAGTATCACATCAACTCTGAACACAATTCAGGGGATAAACCAATAAAAATAAATTTTTGTGATCATTGCGAGTATAAGACGGGTAATAGCGGTCATATGAAGAGACATATCCTTCGGCGCCACACAAATGAGCGGCCATTTAAATGTGATTTAGATGACTGCCATCCGGCCATCAAGTGCTTCGCCACTTCAGACCAACTGAAAGCACATCAAAGAAATATTCATAAAATAATTGATTGATTGAAACAAACATTCATTTCTTTAGTATTTATTTAATTTTGAAATTGTGTTTAAAATATATTAAAAATTAATCAAAAATAATGTCTTTTTGTTTAAAGTTTAATAAAATTTGAATTATTTTTTGACCTTTTATTTGAAGAATCACTAAAAGTATTGTCAATTAAATCCTTTTGACAATTGTTTAACGCATTTCTGAAACTAAAAACTATTTATATTTGAATTCAAACAATAGTTTTATTAATAAAACATTTCATAAACTGTTTATTCAATACTTTTATCCAATCCTTTGGAAAGTCTTAACAATTAGTGGTTTAAACGATTGAAGTATTGGAGAAGATGTGCAGCAAAAGGAAAGGATTGACAAAAGAGGTGGACTTTAAGTCAATGAGGATTGGCTTTATTGGTGTCGGAAAGATAACGCAGGCTTTGGTTAATGGGCTCATCAATTATAGAAAGGTTGAGGCCAGTCGTCTGCATGTGTCGGCGCCGAGCACTACAAACTCACTGCCACTCAAACAACAGTTTCCTGGCCTTCATATCACACGAAGAAGTTTAGATATCTTTACGAAATACAACTGCGATATCGTATTCATTGCAGTCCAGGGCTCAGTCATACACAATAGCTACGAAGCGGGTGGGGATCGACCGTTCCCTTTGTGCACAAACTTTATCCCAAACATGAAGAAACCTCTCTTTGTCTTATCACTTGTGACGGGATTTGATTTGAAACAACTCAGAGAATGTCTTCTCAATCCAGAGCACCCGGAAAAGTATATGTTGGAAATGCACAGAATTATGATCAACTGTGCCTGTGCTTACGGGTTGGGCATCTGTGGCATCGATGTGGAACCCGACAGCAAGAAATTTGCGGAACCTCTCAGAGCGATGCTGTCCTCAGTGGCAAAGTTAGAGTATGTGACCGAAAGCCAAATGGACGCCTCCTGTGCTATATGTGGGGCCGGACTAGCGTTCAGTTACTACTTCATCAATGCTATGGCTGACGGCGCCTTCAAAATGGGTCTCTCCAGACAAATGGCCACAAAGTTTGCCGCAAAGACTGTCCAATCAGGAACTCAATCGCTGTTAGAGTCGGGCAAACATCCAAATGAGCTCAAAGACGAGGTCTGTTCCCCTGCAGGTCCGGCCATATATGGCATTCATGTGCTCGACAAAGCCGACGTTGCCTCAGGAGTGGCCGCAGCTGTTGAAGCCGCGCACAAAAGAGCCTCAGATTTAGCAATAAAAGGTGAAAGCTAAGTTAAGTTAAGTTTAAACATTAAAGTCTAAGAGTTTTTATCTACACTTAAGTGTGTTTTGAAAATAATTAAAATCCAAATCTTTGTTATCCAACACTAGTTTAATATTTTTGACTACCTGTCCAAATGTCACAAAATCTCAATATCTATAATATCAGTGCTTTTACTCATATATTAATAATTTTAGATAAAAGTAATTATCAGTAAAACATTTACTGTAAAAGTATTCAAACAATCGATAAGACCTTGGATTTCATAAATGTTTTATTAAAAATAACATTATTTCTCAAATTTGTGATCATTTTTATGAAACAAAAGTTATTATTAATTATTTGCAAACAATTTGTCTCTCATTTGTCTCTCATTTAAGTTTTTATTCAAATTTTGATTAATATTTTACTTTTAAAACAAAGACTGAAATCTAATTTAAATTCAATTCAAATATGACCAAAAAGTTAACAATTCTTGTGCACGCGATTGAAGGGGTGGGTCACGTGAATGCCTGCACGGGTTTGGCTACAGAACTACAAAGTCGTGGCCATAAAATCATTTTTGTTGTCGACCAGTCATTTAAAGGACGGTTAGCTAAATATGGATTCAACGAAGAGTTACTCGAAAACACTATAACTGGTGACAAAACTCCGGGTGAAAGAGGTGGAGAAAAATTAATTGAATCTGGATTGTTTTCTCCCCTCTCTTCGTACGAAAAGGGGTTATTAATGGTTATAGATTCAGAACAATTGACGTCTGGAATGGTAGACAAAGCTATTGGACAACAGATTCAATTAAAATCAATCATTGATAGATATAATCCGGATCTGTTTATCATCGACAGTTTGGTTGCACCTCCGTCTATTATATATTCGGGCAAACCCTGGGTATTTATATGGAGTGCAAATCCAATGTTAATATCATCCGATGACAATACACCCCCGTATTGCTCAGGTATTTATGTTATGCTTGTATCAAAACTACTGTACATTGTATTCAACTCTATTCCAGGTTATGCTTCAAATGGAGAAAAGACTGATTGGAAAGCATTTAAACAACAAATTTCTGATAAACTGATGAAAACAACAAATTTTTTGTTCAATGAATGGCTTATTAAAAATGGATTTCCGAAAAAGGATTCAAAATTCATCGCAGAGTCTCCTTATCTTAATCTCTATGGATATCCCGAAGAACTCGATTACACAGACATAAGACCTGTTCCTAAGACTTGGTTTAGAGTCGACTCATTTTGCAGGAAAGGAGAAGAAGAGTTCAAACTTCCGGAAAAGTTGAGGGAAAGGGAGGGAAAACTTATTTATTTCTCTTTGGGTTCAATGGGTTGTATTAATGTCTCACTAATGAAACGATTGGTTAATATTCTATCGAAATCTAAGCACAGGTTTATTGTATCAAAAGGTGTTTTCGCAGAGAAGTACGAATTGGCGGACAATATGTGGGGCGAGATGTCTGTCCCACAAACAAAAGTCATACCATTAGTAGATTTGGTGATAACACACGGCGGCAACAATTCAGTGAACGAAACATTCAGTTTTGGGAAACCAATGGTTGTATTACCCCTTTGTTTCGATCAGTTTGATAACGCACAGAGAGTTCATGAAAAGGGGTTTGGTGTTAGACTCGACCCATACCTGTGCTCTGAAGAAGAGTTACTGAATGCCATCGAAATGCTATTGAATGACAAAGAATTGAAAGAAAGACTAACTATTGCTTCAAAACGTATTGAAAACGATAAAAGTCTAACGAAAGCCGCAAAAATGATTGAAAATATTTTAAAATGATTTAATACTAAGCCAGGTATAAGTGGCACCCAATTAAAACCTGGTATACCAGTCCTCTTACTCCTTTTCCCTTTCCTAATCCATTCCTTAAAGTTTATGGTTTAAACACTTGAAATATCTTTCAAATTGTATTAAACATTATTGAAATTTGAAAAAATGAAAAACAATTGAATTTTTTTTTTTAAATTTTCAAAATTATTTTTTTAACCGAAATTTGAAACCAAAAAACATTTTTGTATAAAACAAATGGCGAAACAAAAAGACAAAGAACCAATGAATTGGCAAAAGACGCCAAACTGTGTCCGATCTGTTTGATATAACAAACATACTGTATATCAATACTTTCGGTCTCTTCTACACTAACCCGGGGTATCACTTGTCCGCAGAGTCTTGAGACACATAGCGAGGTGTTTTCGGGGAAATAAGTTAGGGTTAGAGGTGTAGACAAATAATATTTAAACCAATCAAATGAAAGCATTTATTGCAATGAAATTATAAAATAAGGGGCACACAATAAAACACAAATATATTTACATTTAAATAAAACATAATTATATTCAATTATAATTAGAATTTGACGAATAATCATGGTCAGGTATCAAATAATTATCAATTAGGTTATATTTAACCCAACTTTCAGACTCAAATTTGACTGTATGTCTGATACATTTGCGCCAAAAACTATCATCAATACTATTTAATGAATTATTTAATAGATTTTCGAATTGTTTAGTATTATTATTAAAGTTATGTTTATTAACCCTTTTTTTAAACTCAGAAAAAATTAATTCAATTGGGTTTAGTTCACAGGAATAAGGGGGGAGTCGAAGGGGGATATGACCAGAATCTATAATCAGCTTATCTACATAAAAATGACTATAATTTGAATTCTTTATGACTAAATCATATAATTGTTGTTTATTTAAATTATTATTAAAACTTATATTATTAAAATTTAACCATTCTTTAATGGTTTTCACACTTGAACTCCTTAACGGGGTTTTATTGTATTGACGCGAATGAATGGCTGCGTTGTCATAAATAACGACACTTTTTTCAGTCAGATTTGGCAAAAGTGTGTTTTGAAGCCACTCTTCGTATATTATTGCATTAAAAGTTATATTTGAATAGATTTTATTTACATTTGGTATAAACCCGTCTTCAGAACCGGCGCTAATAATTGAATACCGGGTTCCTTTTCCGATACCCATTTTCAGTCTAATTTTTTTAGAGTTTTTCTTTGGTTGCAAAACCTTACAGTTGACGTAATTTTTGTGACTGTAAGTCTCGTCAACAAAAACAAACTTTATTCCAGGGAATTGTTTTTCAATTCTTTGTTTTTCAATTAAATATTTTATTCTTTTTGTCTTAATATTAGGATTACTTATTAATTGACCCCTAATTATATGCCTTAAATGTTTATATTTGTAACCCATTTGCTTGAATTGTTCATAAAATACAGTTCTTCCTTTATTTTTGAAAGAGAGACAACATTCCGGGTCAGTTTTGCACATTTTATAGACATCATTAATGGATGGAAAAACTTTGTTTTGATTTAATTTAAATATCACATTATCTATCACATCATAATCACTATCAATAAATTTAGTTTTATTTTTGAAAACTTTTGTCTTCTTGGGTGAAATCGGCCCGGCCTTTTTAATCTTGTATTGGGAGGCACGACTAACCCCGGTAATTTCACGAACCCTAGAAATGACGTCTTTATTGTTTTTAAAGTTAGGTTTCAAATAATCAGTCAGTTTTAAAACAATCTTTTTTATATCACTAGAAATGTACTTTCTTTTATTATTTTCTTTATTACTCATTTTATTATTATTAAAATCACATTTATATCAATTAAAATCATTTATTTAATTACAATTATTTACAAAATATAGCGTTTTTTATGTTTTATTTAAATAATACAATGATATCACTATTTATCACAGATTTTAGTCAAAGGCGTGCTTTTGTATACAATGTGTGCTCACATCTGATTGGTTGCTGTTTGCACACACCTCTAACCCTAACTTATTTCCCCGAAAACACCTCGCTATGTGTCTCAAGACTCTGCGGACAAGTGATAAAAAGTTTTCAACTATTGATTGAAACTATGTTTGAGTACAAGAGATGTCTCTCTCCTTAACATTGAATTTGTTTTCAAAGAAAATGTGTTTTTATTTATGTTTTGAAAAAAAAGTCATATTTTTATTGAATTTAAAATAAATGATTGAAAATCAGTGAAAAAATGTCCAAAACTTTGCAAACAATGGGAAAAATATCTCTAAAAGGTTTGATTAGTTTAGTGACCGGAAGTGCTTCGGGTTTGGGATCACATGTGAGGCAGAGGTTAGCAATGAGTGGATCAAAAGTATTGGCCGTAGATATCAATCACAAGACTATTATTGAAGAAGACGTTGAACTGAAGGCCAGAGTCTCGTTCATAACGGGAGACATAATGGACACCAAGTTTTTGGACGATTTGTTTCATAAGTACCCGAAATGTGATGCAGTGGTCAACTGTGCGGCCGCTTATAAATGTATGTTTGAGTTTCCGACCATTTGTTTGCCAATCAATTGATCTTTGATTGTCTTCTTTAGCCTATAATTACTTCACTTCTTATTTGATGTCCAAAAGAGCTTTGGATGTAATGAAGAGGAATGACATCAATGAGTTCGGAGTCCGCGGATGTGTTGTCAATGTTATTGGTCTTCAGGACAGATATGATTCAAAGTATTTTGAAGATCAGGACATTTACGCACAAAAAATGGGCGAAACGTTTGAATCATTGGACGAAAAAGTGATTACTTTGGCCGAAGAGCTGACGGAACACAGGATTAGATCCAATACTGTTATCGTTCCGCCAAAGAGTGATCTCAAAGTGTTTTCACAGATAATCCAGAACCTGATTGAAGACCAATACATCGCCGGACAGATCATTAATATGGAGGACGAGTTTCGGCCACACTTGGGATCAATCAAAGAGATTATGGCTGACTATCACGTGCCGCCCGACCCCTCAAAGAGGTCTCTATTACCTGAACCCGTGAAACGAAAAGCAATAACCAGTGAAACACCAGTCCTTAGATTAGGAGCCGAAGAGAGGAAACAATAATTATTTGTAAAAATATAATCAATATTTCAATGAATTGTTTGTTTTATTCAATAATTCAATCATTTATTCATTTATTTCATTAAATTAATTGAAAAATAGTTTGAATTTTAGTTTTGAATGAAATTATTGTAAATTAAAGTAAATTTTGATTTCAATTTCAATTCAAATATTTATTTCAAAATAAAAAAATTAATATAAAGTGAAACAGAGTTTGAGTGCACTTTCAAACCGTTAGACAAAACATTGAATATTAAATATAATTTAAAAAATTAAAATCAAATCTAATTTTTGTTTTAAAAAATTTGGTCCAATATTACGACTCTTGGGTTTGTTCTGCCTTTTGCTGGCACTCGGCCTCACACTTCTGGCCTTCGCAACACTTCTCGGCCTTTCCGTCGACACAACACTTCTGTCCCGCAACCTTGTGTTGTCCGGAGAGTTGTCTTTGGGCCGGTGTTTGCTGTTTGACTTCAGTCTGTTCAGCAGCGGTTGGTTTTTCCTGAGAGTTAGGCATTATTGTTGGGAATTGGATCTGAAATTGAAATAAAATCCAGAATTGAGTTCAAATCCAAAACAAGTATTGAATATTTGACTCACTTTTGTTAAACTGAAACAAAAAGTTTGAAAGGTTTTAGTGATAGTTAAAAACTGAATACTTTTTTGTTGAAAAGTGTCACTCCTTTTATACCCTTTGGGTTTGGGAGTCAAACATACATTTCATTTGTCGAAAAGGGTTTAACTTCTCTTAACATTCATTTCTAATCTTCCAATCATTTAAGCGATAAAAATATGTTTGAAATATAAGTCATTTTATGATTAATTTTGGCGGAAAACCAGTACATGTGTTGGTCTTCGGCTCCGGTATTGAATTACTATCATATCTATGAAAAGGCGTTTCAAGAATCCGTTGAAACAATTAATCAAATAAGCGTTTCCGCACCCGATATCTCACTACTGACTCAAGACTATCTCTAAGTGTCTTCAAGTCTTAATAAAAGACTATTTGTTTGCAATTATTAATTGATTTTCTCATGAAATTTGAATTTTCTGTTCAATGAATGGAAACTTATTTCTGTTTTAGTCATCATTTGTTTTGCAGACAGAGTATATGTAATGCAATTATCATTTGATAGCCGGTATCGCAGATGTTATAAATCAATTAATATGAGACATACCTCCCGTACCCTTATCTGAGGACCAATAGATAACGAACAATTAGAGAGGTGTGACTCTCTATGCAATTCAGGGGTAAAATCATAAAAATTATGACTGCTTTCAGTGAAAACACTAAAAATTCTAAATAAAACTACTTTTACTTTACTTTTAGTTTTTGTTAACTTTTATTTGTCACAGATTTTGTGATAAAATTAACATTTCTTAAAAAAAACTTTTGTTTCGACCCTTAATTGCAATTTAATTGTATTTTGAATTCCATTGACATTAGTGTACAAAAACCAGATCTCAAACAATGTATTATCAAATCATTGCTTTCATTGCATAAGAATTTAGATCTGAAAATAAGTTTGAAATCTTGTTTTACTCTTTCAAGTGTTAAAACAGGACAGGTATTCAACAATACTTTGAATATCATGAATCGATTGCATAATATAAGCCTTACTTTCAATTCAAACTATAATTATTTTTCAGACAACAGACAGAAATGCTTTCAAAATTCAGTTCAAAGTCTGTAAACTGAAAAAATCTGTTTCCGTTAAAGGATTGCAAAGAAATTATCATTAATTACCGGAAATATGATTCACAACAAAAATTTACCGCCAAATCAATGGACTGTTGGCTAAACCAAAGTCCAGTAAATGTAGAAAAAGTCGTTTAAATATTGCGACAAATGTTGTATTAATTACAATAAATTTCAAACTGATGTGAAACAACCCATACCTGTCATCAGTTCTTCAAAATGAATTCATTGATAACATTATTTCAAAGTCAAGGCTTAAAATAATACTGAATTCTCCCACAAATGTCTAATTCATTACAATATCTATCAATGATTGAGGTTTTCAGACAATAGTTTTTTGTAACAATTTTATTATCAAAACTAAACTAAAATAAAATACAATTAATTTATCTAAAAATACTTTTACACTAAAAATATAGCATTAAAACCGAAAATAGCTGTCAATTATGTCATTTGTCTTATCTTTCAATTGCATTGTGTAATGAAATAAAACTTTCTTTACTATAAGAACAGACAAATAGCGTAAAAGTCAGGTAACACTACCTCTGCAGTGCTAATAAGGGGTTTATTCAATAAATATAATGTACATGTACAAATTGTACAAATTGTACAAATTGTACAAATTGTACAAATTGTACCGGCTTTTGGTAAATTTATAAATCATTCAAAAATAATTTCAGTTATTTTTTGTTTAATTTATTGCAATTATCAGTAAAACTGAAAACATTGACAACTTTTAAGTGAAATATTTTCAAATCAATAATTTATTTATATTTTAGTGTCTATTCAACTGAAAAAACATTTTTTACAGATATTAGTATAATATTTATAACTATTTCCTAATAAAATAATACTTAATAAAAAACAGTCAAATAAATTATGGAATAAAGGAGCATGGTTAAGTTATATAATACAGTATATAGCATTTAACTTTAGGTCGGGTTTGAAGTCATCTCTTATTTAAACTTTATTTTAATATATATTTCCAGACATTGAATGGATTTTAGAGTTTATTGATAATCAGAAAAGTGATAATTATTCATAAAATTTGTAATAAGACTACAATTTTATCAAACATTTGTGAAAAACATATCGATTTCACGATTAAATTAAATTCAAATATGTTTTAATGAAGAGTTTTGGCGCCTCTTTGTAGTCATTAAACGACAATTGAATTGATATTAATATTAATACAAAATATGTTTTCGTTTCCAAAGTATTATTAATTATATATTAATTGCTTTTTAATACTTAACTAAAAGTTTAATTAATGTTAACATTATTTTACAATTTTTACATCATTTCACAAGAAATGTATTTTAAATTACAAACTTTATTGAATATAAAATACAATTGTTCTAGCTAACGAAATATCTAGTACTTGTATAATAAGTATTTATATAAACTAAACATAAATTAATACTCAATTATATGTCAATCATTGATATGATATAAACTTCAGCACAAATACTAAAGTTTTTAAAAGCAAACTAAAAATAATTTAAATATTAATGATGTCTACAATAGAGTGAAGATATTATGTAAAATTAGATCAATAATGACTCGTTTGGTAGTTAACCTTGATCCTATCAACATCACCAGGTGCAATCAACAATTTGATAGACATTGTCAAATGATTTATTACCTGTAAAATGAATTGCTTTACCTTTGCATTGATTAATGGCATTCATAATCACAACTATAATAAATGGTTTCATAAATTGACTCAATGTTACGAAAAACCGATTCAATACTAATCGTCACAAATCTAATCAATAAATACTTTCAATACAATTGAAAATAAAATTCAAATCTTGAAAATACAAACAAATATTTGACTCAAGAATACAACAAATTCTTTACAATTTTATGAGAATATAAAACAAAATTAGTTTAAAACTTGAAATTTATTTCAATAAAAAACATTAATAAATATAAAAATAACCTTTAATTTGATTGATGTATCCGGATTGCATAAATACACCTTGATATTTCTTTAGCAAAACCTGGATAACTTTAGATATTCAATTGAAAGGACCTGGAAAATACACATTAAATGGCTTTAATACTATAATGATTTAAATATTATTGAATAAATAAAATTATAAATTATTTATAAATTATAACTGATTTTACTTTTATTGTATAATTTTGTTCATTGAAAACATTCATTTGGTTTTATTGCATCATCCACAATTTGTCTATCAGTGCTCAAACGGGAACAAAATGTACAGGGTGTATCCATATTCACCTCAACTATAAACACTTAATTCTATCCAACTTCCAGAAGTTTCCGGAAGATGAAACTGGTGGCAAAAGATACTTGATAGATATGTACAGGGTCATTTGTACAGTGTACAGATTATTCTACTACATTGACAGCCAAATATTTCGCGCGAAATACAAAATATAATTTGTACAATAAAATATTTAACTGCGCATGCTCAAAATTAAACGCCCAATTCAAGAAAATCGTTACATTTTTAATTTAAGTTTTCCGAAGAAACTGAAATATATAGTTTGATAGAGGTTTCCGATGAGTACACATTTTCTATGGGACTTTACTATGGGATTTTCTATGGGGGTTTCCGATGAGTACACATTTTCTATGGGACTTTACTATGGGATTTTCTATGGGGGTTTCCGATGAGTACACATTT